>QEPC01003318.1:1420848-1440648 GCA_003113815.1 Sphenodon punctatus
CCCCCCCCCCGCCCCCCCCCCCAGTCTTTCAGATTGTAAGCCATAGGGCAAGGACCGTGTCTATTCTATTACATTGTAAAATGCCAGGTACATTGCTGGCGCTATATAAATGCTTTCTAATAATAATAATAATTAATAACTACCTGCCGTACAGCTTCATCTGTCTCAGGTCTCCCATATATATGATCAGGAAGGGGAATGGAATAATTTGTGAGATGCTGGTCTTTTCACCAAGGCAGTAGACAATTGTTGGTAAATTTATACTACTTTGTTAAAGATGATTCTTAATGGGTGATTTTATGTATTTTTTCATTTAACTTAAATCTCTATCCCACTCTTCCCTCTACAAAGCTCAGGGCAGCTTACAAAATAAAATAA
Organism: Sphenodon punctatus; assembly: GCA_003113815.1. Lineage (NCBI taxonomy): Eukaryota > Metazoa > Chordata > Lepidosauria > Sphenodontia > Sphenodontidae > Sphenodon > Sphenodon punctatus. Next base: position 1,421,227 of record QEPC01003318.1, read on the forward strand.
TAAAAATTTATTTATTGCCATGATTTGGTACCCCACCCCCTCCTGCCTGTGGCAGCTTGGGGCAGCTAACAAAATATAAAATCATAAACATAATTTAAATACATAAAAACCGAAGCGTTTTTAAAACAACACCAGAAATCAACCCCCAGCCCAACCCATCCCACCCTCACCCATCCTCCTCATGAAACACCAGGTAGAAAAGCCATGTTTTACAATGACAACAAAAAGATGGGAGGTTTGGGGACAAACGGGCCTCATGGAATGGAGTTCCACAACCACAGTGCCACGACCGAGAACACCCTCTCCAGTGTAGCCCCCCAAGATATCCAGGGGACCTCAAGCGGGGTGCTCCTGGCCAACCGCAGGGGCTGCTCTAGAGCCCGGGGAGTGAGGTAATCCCGCAGGTAGGCAGGGCCCAGACTGTGTAGGGCTGTACAGGTGAAAACCAGCAACTTGAATCATATCTGGAAGACAATAGGCAGCCAGTGTAATGAGCGGAGCACCAGTATAATATGCTCACGGCGACCCGTTCCCATAAGGAGATGGACCACTGCGTTCTTCACCAGCTGAAGTCTCCGGACTGTCACCAAGGGTAGCCCCATGTAAAGTGCGTTGCAATATTCTAATCTTGAGATGATAAAGGCATGGATGATGGTGGCAAGATCTGCGTCTGAGATGTATGGCCACAGCCGCCATACCAGATGTAATTGGTAAAAAAACGCTCCTTGCCACAGCCATCACCTAGGCATCCAGGCAGAGCTGCGAATCGAGGAGCACCCCCAGACTACAGGCCTGAGAGACCAAGTTGGAACGGGGGGCTCCAACCCCTCAGCCTTCCCCCATCAGTATCCCTTCTGTCTTGTCAGGATTCAACTTTAAACAATTCCTCCTCATCCACAGTGATCAAGCAGCGAGGAAGCAACGAAACTGCTGGGTCTGAGTCAGCTGAAAATGAGAGAGAGAGCTGGGTGTCATCAGCATATTGATGACACCGAACTCCAGAATCCCTCATGACCTCCCCTAGAGGCTGCATGTACACATTGAACAAGAGAGGATAGACTGGAACCTTGCAGGGCGCCACACCTGAGATCCTGGGGAGATGATGAATAATCCTCCAGTACTACACTCTGAGTTCTCCCGGCCAGAAAAGAGTGGAACCATCAGAGGGCGACCCCGCCTGCCCCAGCATGGTCCCACCAGCGAGTCACCAATATCTCATGGTTCAACTGTGTCAAAAGCAGTCGAAAGAGCTAACAAAACAAAAAGAGTAGATCAACTACTCATGGTCTAACTGAGGCAAAGGTCGTCGACCAAGGTCACAAGAGCAGTTTGTGCCATAACCCGGATGAAAGCCAGACTGCGAGGGATCCAGAAAACCGTTCTGGTGCAGATGCTCCTGAAGCTGCCGAGCCACCACCCGTTCAATAACCTTCCCTAAAAATTGAAGGTTACAGACTGGTTGATAACTGGGGAAGGAGCCAATGTCAAGTGATTGGTTTCTTGAGCAGTGGCCGCACAGAGCATAAACATGTGCAACATATAAAAATGGAAACATTAAAATGGAAACCTAACACTACAAAATCCCCAACCCACACATACTCTCCCACAAGACCCACCCAGTACTACCTCCTCATTCCAGAAACCCGCCAACACCCACCCCCCATCCCCTAGTCCCATCTGCCAGATGTCCTTTCAAACAGAAAAGATTTACACCACCTCTAGAAGATGGTCAGGCTCTGGTTCAAATGAACCTTTAGGGGAAGGAAATTCCACAGTTTTGGGGCAGCAACAGAGAATGCCTCTCTGTGAGTCCTTGTTGCGTATACAAAACTAACGGATGGTACCAACAGGGAGGTGCTCCCGGCTGATTGCAGGGGCCGCAGTGGGGCATGGAGGGACATGCAGTCTTTCAGATGTATAAGTCATTTAAGCAATTTAGGACCAAGCACTTTCGTTGCATAACTATTAAAGAGAATCCTTAGACTTAATTACTATTTTTGTGTGTTCTAATGTTACTTTTTTCTGTGCTGTTGATTGCAATACAATTTATAATCTTCCCAAAAGTCTATTTTCTTGAAGCAAACAGCTGGGCTTGGATCTGGATTTGATATGGTGGTACTTATAATCACTCCAAGAGAATGAAAGTCATTTTATCAAGGCAGGGTGCACTGTTTATCAGTTAGATATTGCAGGGAGAATTGGGAGCCCTGTGGCCTAATAACAGGGTGTTTGTACACAGTATGCGATACAGGAGCAAGACCCTATTTTTTGTAGCATATACTTAACAGTAACCTATGTATTTTCCAGTGGGTACTCAAACACTTTTGGGACAAGCATGTGTAGCACGCACTGACACGTGTATCTACGTACTGCTTCCTGTTGCGTGTTGGTGGTCGTTGTTGTTGTTATTATTATTATTATTTATTTAGCATTTATATAGCGCCAGTGATGTACCTGGCGCTTTACAGAAAACAAGATAGACACGGTCCGAGAGCTTACAATCTAAAGACGGGGAGGAGAGACAGGCGAGGGGGAACAGAGGGGGAGACAAGGGATGCGACATTCATGAGGATGCGGAAACTCAGGTACACGTTCTTGACTTGGTTTCTGTAAAATGGGAGTTTGCCGATAACAGATGGGAGATAATTCTGGGTGGGGATGATTAGCAGGAGTGAGGAAGGGTGGAGCAGAAAAGGTGGGTTTTGAGGAGGGACTTGAAGGTGTGGAGGGTGGGGGCAAGGCAGACGAGGACAGGGAGGAAGTTCCAGGCGTGCGGGGCAGCGAGAGAGAAGGGACGATGGCAGTTGGGGGAGTAGGGGAGGCGTGGGAGGGTCAGGGAGGGGATGGATGAGGAGTGGAGTGCTCAAGCAGGGGTTCGGAGGGAGAGCAGGGCAGAGAGGTAGGGGGGAGCAAGGTTGTGAAGGGCTTTGTAGGTGAAGATGAGGAGCTTGTGCAAAATACACTCAGGAAGAGGGAGCCAGTGGGGAGAGGAGACGAGGCTGCACATGGTCAAAGGGAAGGGCTAGGTGGATAATCTGGCAGCAGAGTTTTGAACAGAGATAAGGTGAGAGCGGGGAAGGCCAGCGAGGAGGAGGTTACAATAGTTGAGGTGTGAGATTACTAGGGCGTGGATGAGAGTTTTGGCGGAGGAGACAGACAGAAAAGGGCAGATCCTAGCAACGTTGTGGAGGGAAAAGTGGCAGGATTTGGCCACGGAGTCAATGTAGGGTTTGAAGGTAAGGTGCAAGTCGAAGATAAAGCCCAAGCTACAGGCTTGGGGGACAGGGAGGATGGAGACCCCCATCAATGGCAATTTACAGGGGAGAGGAAGGATTGGGAGGGAAGATCAGGAGTTCAGTTTTCGCCATGTTCAGTTTGAGTTGGCGTTGAGACATCCAGGCAGAGATATCAGAGAGACAGTTGGTGAGACGAGCTTGAACAGAGGGGGAGAGGGAAGGAGTGGAGAGAGAGAGTTGAGTGTCGTCAGCGTATAGATGGTATTGGAAATGGTGGGAGCCAATGAGTTTGCCTAGGGATTGGGTGTAGATAGAGAAGAGGAGAGGGCCATGGTCGGAGCCTTGGGGAACCCCGACCGAGAGGGGTAGGGGGGAGGAGAGGAAGAGATATATTGAAGGAGCGGTCAGAAAGGTAGGAGGAGAACCAGTCGTGGACAGATTCCCGGAATCCAAGGGAGTGAAGTGATTGAAGCAGGAGGGAGTGGTCAACAGTGTCGAAGGCAGCAGAGAGACAAGAATAGAGTAAAGGTGGTTGGATTTAGCCACAGCAAGATCATTGGTGATCTTAGCAAAAGTGGTCTCAGTGGAGTGAAGGGGGCGGAAACCAGATTGGAGGGGGTCAAGGGAGGAGTTGACAGAGAATAGGTTGAGGCAAACTCCTTGAATGGGAGTAGACAACCCATTAAAGGAGTTTGGAAGCAAAAGTAAGGAGCGAGACAGGATGGTAATTAGAAGGTTCAGAGAGATCCAGAGTGGACTGCTTGAGGATGGGGGAGACAGTGACGTGTTTAAAGGCAGAGGGGAAGGAGCCAGTAGAGAGGGAGAGGTTGTTGATGTGCAGGAGGGGAGGGGCGATGGTGGAAGCAATGGAGGTCAGGACAGGAGCCGGGAAGGAATGGGATCCAGGGGGCAAGTGGAGGGGTTGGAGGAGGAGAGTAGGGAGGAGATTTCCTCAAGGGAGCCGGGAGGGATAGAGGACAGGAGAGAGGTGGGGGGAGGAAAGAGAGGGGGCGTGGTAGGGGGAAAGGACTTGGAAGCGATATCCAGGCGGTTCTCCTCAATCTTAGAGGTGAAAAAGAGAGCAAGATCCTGAGCAGAGAGAGAAGAGGGAGGAGGAGGACAGGGGGGTGGGGGTTGAGAAGGGAGTCATTGGTGGAAAAGAGGCAGTGAGGGTCCCCGGAGCAGGACTCAATGTGTGAGGCATAGTACTGCTGTCTAGCTAGGGAGATAGCAGAGTTGAGCGATGAGAGGCAGAATTTGAAGTGGAGGAAGTCAGCGTGGTAGTGGGATTTGCGCCAGAGGCGTTCAGCAGCCCGGGTGCAGGAGTGGAGATGTCGAATGGTAGGCGTGAGCCAAGGGCGAAGGTTACAGGAGAGAGCTGGGCAGGAGGAGAGGAGGGCAAGGGAGTTGAGGGTGGAGGCGAGAGAGGAGTTGAAGGTGGAGATGGCAGAACTGGGGGAGGAGGAGGAGGAGAAGACCAAGGGGAGAATAGGAGAGAGGGAGGAGGCAAGGTCCTGGGGCACAATGGCCTGCAGATTGCGGAAGGGACGGGGAGATGGGGAAGAGGAGGGGGAGCAGTGGGAGAGGTTGAAGGAGGCAAGGAAGTGGTCAGATATGGGATGGTGTTCGAAGGAGAGATTGGAGACAGAGCAGTTCCTAGAGAACACGAGATCAAGAGAGTGACCATCAGTGTGGGTGCGGGAGCTGGTCCAGAGGTGGAGATTAAAGGAGGCGGCTAAGGAGAGGAAGTGGGAGATGCAAGGCAGAGACGGTGCATCAACATGAATATTGAAGTCGGCAAGGATGAGTGTAGGAATGTCATCAGAGAGGAATAGGGTGAGCCAGGACTCAAACTCGGAGAGAAAGAAGGAGAGGGAGCCGGGGGGTGGGGGGGCAGTAGATAACAGCAACACGGAGGTGGAGAGGGGAGTAGAGGCGTACGGAGTGAGCCTCAAAGGAGGGGAAGGAGAGAGAGAGAGAGCGGGGAAGGGTTCAAACTGGCAGGAAGAGGCGAGGAGGAGCCTACGCCACCACCCCAGCCTTTGGAGCGGAGCGGGGCTGGTGGGAGAAGGAGAGACCTCCGTAGGAGCGGGTGGCAGGGGTGACAGAGTCAGTGGGGGAGATCCAGCTTTCAGTAAGGGTGAGAAGGTGAAGAGAGCGAGAGAAGAAAAGTTCATGGATATTTTATTTATTTTGTCGCATTTATATGCTGCCCCCATATGCCTACGGCATCTTGGGGCGGCTTCCATACAAAAATAAACCAGTATTTAAAACCAGAATAAAAGTTACAATATTCAACAGTTCAAAACCCTCATTGACACAGACTCGCTCTCGCTCTCGCTCTCACTCACAACTCCTCCCCCCCCCCCGGGAAGGCCTGGAAGAACAGCCACGTCTTACATGCCCATTGAAAGGCCAGTAGACTTGGGGCCAAGCTGGCTTCCTCTGGGAGGGAGTTCCACAGCTGCGGCCCTACCACCGAGAATGCCCTCTCCATTGTGTTCCCCCGCTTCACGTGGGGACCCCCAGGAAGGTGCTCCCGGCGGACTGAAGGGGCTGTCCTGAGATGCGGAAGGCAAGGCAGTCCCTGAGATATCCGGGGCCAAGACCATACAGGGCTTTATAGATCAAGGTCAACACCTTGAATCTGGCTTGATACGTTATAGGCAGCACAGGTGTAATGTGCTGTCGTCGATCCGTCCGTGTTAGGAGACGGGCCACTGCATTCTGCACTAGCTGCAACCTCCGGGCCAGTGCCAAGGGAAGCCCCACATAAAGCGTGTTACAGTAGTCCAGCCTCAAGGTGATGAAGGCATGGATCAGAGTGGCCAGGTGGGATCTGGAGATGTATGGCCGCCACCTCTGCACCAGATACAGCTGGCGGAAAGCCGCCCTTGCCACCACCTCCACCTGCCGATCCAGGCGGAGGCTTGAGTCCAATACCACCCCCAGACTTCATACCTGCTGTGCCACAGAGGGGCTCACACCCTCCACAAGGGGGGCCAGCACCTCCCCCGTTTTACCCACCACCATCACCTCTGTCTTATCAGGATTGAGCTTCAGTCTGCTCTGCCACAACCATGTCGCAACCGCCTGCAAACACTGGGGCAGCACAGAGATGGCAGGATCTGGGGCTTTATTAGGGGCTTTACATAAGGGGCCTTATTAGCAGAGGAGCGACAGTTCCAGAAGGAACAGGAGAATGGGAGTTGATCAGGGGGGAGACAGGGAATGGGGATACGATTAGGGGAGGGGGGTGATGGGATCAGTGGGAGACCGGCACTGGGACAGAGGGACTGGGGGCAAGAAGTGGGGGCGAGGAGGAGGAGGTGTGGGGACGATGGAGGGAGATGACCGGCTTAGTGGGAGACAGGAGGAGAGGGGAAAGAAGTAGGGGGAAAAGCAGGTGAGAGGGAAGGGGGAGAGGGGAGATGAGGGGGTGAGAGCGAAGGACAGGCATCTAGGTAGGTCAGTTACAGAGGGGGGGAGGTGGGATGGATCTTGTAGTTGTGCTGGTAGCTGCCTCGGCCCGCCAACGGCTCTGGCGGGCCCTTCGGCCGTCGCCCAGAGGACTGTCCTTGCTTATGGAGTTTACCTGGGGGGAGGGGAGACAGGGTCACCTCAGCTGTAGCAGATTCCAGCCGTTTCTAAAGCTCAATCCCTTCTGCCCAGCTTCCTCCTGCCACCCTCTAGGCTGTCCTTGCTTATGGAGTTTACCTGGGGGAACGGGAGACAGGGTCATCCCAGCTGTAGCAGATCCCGGTGGTTTCTAAAGCTCAATCCCTTCTGCCCAGCTTCCTCCTGCCACCCTCTGGGCTGTCCTTGCTTATGGAGTTTACCTGGGGGGGAGGGGAGACCAGGTCACGCCAGCTCTTCCTTCCTGTGAACATAAGTAGTTACATATTGACATGCAGGCATGCAATGTCCTGGTTTAAAAGAACATGCCATTCGCAAAATACATTTTCCAAGCTTGGTGCAGTTACGATCGTCAATCACCGGGTGCCTGCACAAGGTGCTGAATTTTGAGAAGCCAGTTTTTAAACCATGATAGCAATGGCACACAAACTGCAGTTGTGCAAAAATGAGCTAATATGCTCAGAGCCAGTGCCCCAGCAAGCCACTAGCCTCCAAGGAAGCTGCCTGCGCACCAGCAACCTGTGCCATTGGGGGGGAGAGAAAGAGACCAAGGCAGTCATTAACCTTTGAGAGAAGGAGAGAGTGCAATTCTCATTGGTGACGTGTTACTGAAATATTGCCACTTCCAAAAAAATGTCTGATAAGATGAGAAAACTGGGGTACAACTGGGACGGAGCCCAATGCTGCCAGCGGGCCAAGAATCTGCATCATGGGTACAAAAAGATTTATGACAACAAACGTGCATTGGGACTCAGTCGGCAAACCTCACTGTACTTTGAGTTGTTAAGTTCCTGTGTATGGATGAAGCAATAATGCTTACTCTCCATGGGACCACCTTTACAGAGGCAAAAGAGTTGATTTTTTTAATATATATTTTTTGCCCCACTAACAGCCATTGCTCCTTCCACACTGTAGCCCCTGCCATTGCCCATCATCCAACCCAGTCCCTCAGATGCAACTCCGACACCAGATCAAACCACAGCCAATCCTGCCACAGACCCGGAGTTGACCTTCACCCTGTGACTTTCCCTGTTGGACCTGAGAATTGAGCCTCTCCTTTTCCTGGGGACATAGAAGCTCTAGGATAACCAAGACTCATATACCACATTAATTGACGAATGCACGGTTTAATCAGCAGATCCAAGTGAAGAGGAGCCTACTGTTGACCCACCACCCATTCCCAAGAGGATTTAGGTGAGCAGTCTTTGAGTTTGTGGGTGGTGGTGGAAGTTTGACTATTCAGAGTAGCAATTGACAGCCAAAGGCAATCAGAAACAGTGGTACCATGTGACCAATGCTAACAACCCAAAATGTAATGTGTGAGGATTCTGTGGTGTATTGTGTCAATACAATGCCTGGACCCATGGGATATCAATTAGGATACAGCTGGTAGGAGAGGTCTAACAGGTAGCTGCAAAACCATAAAATATTTATGCACCAGCATAAACATTTAAACAGGCAGCTATGCACAGATTTTGAGTGGGTTGAATGTGGATGCATAGCCTTTTTTCAGGTTAAATCTAGTTTGTAATAACTCCCTCGTATTCCTCCTGTCTGTATTCTTTAGCCCTGCCATGACGGACAGCCATGGCGACCAGTCATGGCGGCCCCTGCCCCGAGGAGGGTATGGCAGGGCTGAACATACGTGCTAGCCTGCATTGGCCCATGTGGACAGCTCTTACCTTGGCTTTCGTCCTCGGAGATTTTCCAAGGACACAGCCTGGGCTAGCCACCTACCTGCCCCAGAGCAGTCCTGGGGGAACGGGAGATGTTAATCTGGTGGTGCATGAAGTGGGCCAAAACAGACTACTGTCACATCTGGGATTTGCCCTTTATTTGTTGTTAGAGTTACCATTTCAATGCTCTGGCATCAGAAGTGATACCAAAACCATTTTTATGGTTTTATTTTCTTCCCAAATTGAGAAAAAGCAGTTGTTACCAATTCATGTTTTTGAACACTAAGTAAACCTGTCAATTTTAACTTTTCAAAATGCTTTCCCTTGCAACAGAACAAATCATGAAATATTCCAGCCCAAAAGTTAAATGTTTTGGAATGCTATGGGCATATGAAAATCGGAATTATAGTAAAACCGTTGTTCAGCATTAGCTATAGCAGACAACAGGTCATCTGTGTTAATGGAAATAAAAACAATGGTTAGATAGACCATCCCCCTGCCAATACAGGTTAGAGTTGCCTTGGTAAGATACAATAATGCATTTCTACTTTGAAAAGTAATTCTCTAAAAATGATGTTAGGAGTTCTCTGTCCACTTATTTTTAGCTATTTCTTTTAGGATTTTCTCCATTTAAAAAGTGGTGTTTGCCTAAGACAGGGCTCTGAAAATCTAGTTAGGATTTTTCCTGCTTTGTACATCAGGATAGTAATAATTATCCTGTACTTGCAGCCTGGATAATAATAGTTAGGGATACATGTGCCATAAAATAATTTAAATCACTCAATCATAGTTTGACCAGCGCTGCAGTATTAACAGAAGCCCAGTGTAGTAAAAACAGATAAGAATCGGATCTGCTGAGTTAGAAGACAGCAAGTTTTCTGATTATAAACCCATTTTAAAAGTATAGATAGTTTAGATCTCTATCATTGTCTGTGTAACTTATTACAATGTTGTCCTTTATGCTTGTATTTGGTTAGCAATCTAAAAAATGACAAATACATTGTAATAATATTGAGGGATGCTGTAGAACTAAATTTCAAGCCTACCTGGCAAAATTCTTGTGGTGCTGGAACAGCGCTGAAATTTACTTGATGGACTGAAAGAAGCTTCGCTAGAAAACGAATGATCTAATTTCAACACTTCTTAGTGCATCGAATCGTTAAATGGAAAATAAATGCTATCTTCACTGACAAAGCTAGTATTTGCCACAGTTTAATTAAAAGATGATTCGTTGTTTTAGAGGTCTAAGTTTATGTTCCACACAAATCCCTTTTTAACAGGGGATGAAAATCATCTTCATGCTCCCGCATTTGCTGGGGATGCTTGGTTGCTTCCTCCTTATGCTTGCACTGGAAATTAGAAGGCTAGTCAGCAAACTATTAATGACAGACTTAATTAATATTAGACGTCCACAATTTTTCCCCACCCATTTCAACTTCTTTGGGAAAGCAACTTGTCTGCCAAATTGGTGGCGGCAGGATTAAGTGGTAAGTCCTTTTCAGCATGAATGCCTTCTGGCTTTCTCTGTGACTTCCCCTTTATCCTTTAATTACACGAGATCAGAGCCACCAAAACCTTTAATTTATACAGATATTTTGAAGGAAAAGAACAAGCGTTTTGATGACTTCTCAGTATAGGCCATCCAATGAGATTCATAGGAATATGGCATTTGAACCAATTGCATTGCAACAAATTAGTTAATAAGTATTGCCTTGTTTCACATAATGGAGAAATGGTGTCCATAGTACAACAATTTACTTACAAGAGTAACAGTTCTTGCATTTCAATTATATTACAACTGCTATTATTTTTAGCATACTAGAGTATTAACTAAATAAAAAACCTTCCAGTTTCAAAAACGGTTAAACTACAACATTGACATAAAACATCGAGTAACATATGCATGAAACAAACCAAAACCAAATGCCCCCAAACAAGGAAATAACTGGTTAAGTACTCCACCACAATCATCGCTTACAAATACTAAGGTATACTACAACCAATACATACTCCTGTCAAACATCCAGCCTAACCCAAACAACTACAAAAAGGAGAGAGGAAAAAACAACAGCCAAGCCCATAAAAAAATCATACAATTTGCAGAACCAGTATTACAACAACATGAACAACATATAGGACATTAGCAAAATCCAAACAGATTTAAAAAACCACAAAAAAACACCGTAAGCCACACTTCAGTTACATCCACCTCTTAGAAAAAACCCACTAACATCACCCCCCCCAAACAACAATAAACATATACCATGAGACAGCTACCCAAAGAGAGAGAAGACTTTTCCCCACCCACAAAAAAGGTATTTGCCAGAGAAACTACCAAACAACCCAAAACATACCTTCAAAACACAGAACCCAACAAACAAACTGAAGAAAGAAAGGTCATACACATGAAATGATACCCACTTTAAATATAAACGCAAAAACATCATTGGAGGAGATTAACCCATGGCGACGGAATCACTTGGCATGATTTTAATGTGCATGTGGGAAGTGGGTTTTAAAAACTTAAAATTTATAACGAGTTATTTGCCATGATAAACACTTTAAATAATTCACCATGAGTTAATCTACTCAGTGATGTTTTTGCGTTTATATTTAAAGTGCTTATCATTTCATACGTGTGATCCTTTTTTTTGGTTGGTTAGTTGTCTCATGGTATATATTTGTTGTCTTGCAGGGGGGAATGATGATGGGGGATTTTAGGAGTGGATGTAACTGAAGTGTGGCTTACTGGTGTGTTTGTGATTTTTTAAAAATCTGTTTAGATTTTGTTAATGTCCTATATGTTGTACACGTTGTAATGTTGATTCCACAAATTGATGAATTCTACGCACAGACCTTCCTCGTCCCATATGAGCATGGCTGGATCTCCCCATCTATCATTCTTCCACCTCTAGCTAGAGCATCTCTGAAATGGGGGGAGGGAAGGGTGGGTGAGGGTAGATTTCATGCAAATGTGATTCTCCAATTGAATGTGGTGTGTGTGTTTGCAATGGGGACATTGGAGAGGAACGGAAAGAAGTGGAGGGTCTTTCTTGACAGACTCAGAGCTCCAGGTTGCATAGAGAGCTGGCGGATAGGCGGCGCTTGAGCCTTGGTTACTCTCTACACACAAGAGAAACGGAATGGATCCTTCAGTTCAACAGGTACAGGACGGGAGAAGAGCTCAGAAGGTGTTGTCCTGAGGGGGATGTCTAGGATGATAGCCACAGAGAGGGCATTCCCCAGTACCCACAATGCTCCGCCCACCCCCATCCCACTCCAACTCCGTGCACCAGCACCAATGAATAAAACTACGTGGGGTTAAGAGTCTAGCAACTCCTGAACTGCTCGGGGCAGGCGGGTATCTCTAGCAGTTAAGCTCCCTCCAGCAGTTCAGAAGTTGCTAGAATCTTAACCCCACATAGTCTTATTCATTGGTGTTAGTGCAGGGAGTTTGAACTGGACGGGAAGAGGCATCCGTCTGCCGTGAAACACCCCCTGGCTCCCTCTTCCCACCGGTCCTTGGAAGTGGCACCCAAGACATCAACTGCACCTGCACCCAGGACTTTACTGGGGAGAGGATGGGAGTTTTTGGGGGGGCTTCTGGGTGATTTTTTTTGCAAAGTATATGATCCAGCATGGATCCATTCTCTCTCCACCAGCCATCAGCAGCTTGCAAACGCAAGAATCCTCCCAGCGCATTGCATGCTGTGCCTGCTGCACCAGATGCCTGGAATACTCCGCTCCACCAGATGCCTGGAATACATCTCTCTCTCTTCCCCCCCCCCCCCCCCCCCCCCCCCCCCCGCCCGCCTTCTGAGGGAGGAGTGAGAACGGATCCATGGTGGGTCCCACAACACAAGTGCTTGCTTTCTTCCCCCACTCCCCATTTGCCTTCTCTACTTTCCACCCAGAGAGCCAGTGTGGTGTAGTGGATAAGGTGCTGGAGTTGGACCTTGAAAGCGAGGGTTCAAATTCTGCCCTGGCCATGAACTCACTAGGTGGCCTTGGGCAAGTCACAATTTAAGTCACTCGAAGGACTGTATATACCAACCCCAGATTAGGTTACCAACTTGTAGGGTGGAATAAAAATACTACAAATGACTATTGGTTGGTCAAATATTATATTATAATTGCCTGTTGAGCCCTTTATGTGTCTTAAAACCGTGGGAATTGTTTATTCATTTTGGTTAATGTTTGTGGAATATAATTTGGAGTTGAGAAGTATGGGGTAGTGATTTTGGGTTGTATGTTGTAAAGTCCTTCTTGCCATGTAAATGTGCCTATTTGGTGTGGAGAGAGATCTCTCCCGATGAAGAACTTTAGGAATGAAATTATCTTACTTTGAAAGAAGCTTTTAGAAGAAAAGTGGTTTACAGACTTTGGAGGATCCAGCCACTTCAGTTGAATGGACTGATACCTGGAATGGAGTCGAGATCTCCCCTGATGAAGAACCTTAGGAATGAAATTACCTTATTTTGAAATATGCCTCTTGAAGAAAAGTGACTTATAGACTTTGGAGGATCCAGCCACTTTAGTTAAATGGATTGATATCTGGAATGGGTAAGAGATGGAGGACTATACTTCATGAGCTTTTGTAAATGTATTGAAGGAACAACGGCCCCACGGTTAGTAATTAGAAGTACGGATTCAATTAATCATCAAGTGTTATAGGCCACACCTGGGAGGGGGGTTAAAATACAAACGTTGGGTAGGAGACATGCCTGGGTGTACTGCTGGGTCTTTCTACTGAAACGTATACACTTCAACTTTGAAAGCATAACTTTGGTGAGCCTGTGTATTCTGGTGAGTTTGTGTTACCAAATTTGGGTTTGCTTCATATTTATGAGACTTAAAATGTTGTGTGGAAAGACCCACAACCTTTCATGTAATTAATTAAAACAACAACAAAAAACATTGATACCCCAGGATTTTACATGGAAGCAGAAACGTCAAAACAACGTAATTCCAAAAATAAGAACCAGACCAACAAGAAAATGTGCACAAAACCTATTGTAATTATTTGCAGTACACCTACAAATAATCAGACATTATTGGAGAAAAAACATCTGAGCTTCAATGACAAGGATGAAAATGGGGTTGTAGCTTAACATGCAGCCACTGCCACAGCTGTGTACTTAGTCGTTTCTATGCATCACCATGTAGGGTACTTTCTCAGGTTGTGTGAAGACTTTGTCTCTCTGTATGAGTGCAATGGTCTGCAGAAGCACATCCAATTACCAGGCAAAGGGCATAATTGGAAACAAATTTGAATCATTTATATTTTTGATATTTCTAAATCAATATAATTTCTTATGGTCTCCAGTTTCTTCACATAATGGAGATCTATAAAGACACACATTAGTGAAACTGATTCACTGTAAACTGATTCAAAGAAGGTATCAAACTATTCCATACCTATTTCATTTCACCTAATTATGTTCTCTGTGACCCGTCATCAAGTTATAAAAGCAGAGAATAAAGAAAAATATTTGAGACAAGCTGAAATATGAGAACTGAAAATAGCTACTATTGATTTTGAGGTACAACTTCTATCCTGATTTTAATATTCTTTAACTTTTATTATTGTTTCTATAAATTCCTTTTTTTAGCACTCTTTTTTTGGTCTTCATACCCTTAGATTATTAACGTCTTTTCCTCTGATGCTGCTTTTTAAAATGTAATAAGCCCTTAATCTGTACAGATTGTCTATCTTTTTGACACACTTTCCATCAAACCTGAGCTCAAAAAATGCATATACCCTTGCCTCTTGCATCCTGTAGAATATAGAAGTAAGGAGAATATAAGTCTGGGGTACTTTGATCATTATTTCACTGTGGAACACCTTTCTAAAATGAAATCCAAAACCTTTCCCTCCATGAACATCAACTCCAGTTTACTCTTTTTACAATCGGGTTTATGCCAACAGAACCTTTTGAAGACCAGACAGCCTCTTGGGTTTTCTCATGCTGAAAAGACAAAGTTATTGACTGTTTTCTTCTATTAATTTTTTTTTTGAGCCGGTTTAACCGAGGATCACGTATTGGACATAAACTTGGGAGATCAAGCTTCAAATATTGTCCTATCTATGAAATCACTGAATGACTTGGAGAAGTCGCTTTCTCTGTCTTACTTCCCCATCCGTAAAATGGGAATGATGACTTCCCTAACATAGTGGTTGTGACAGTGAACTAGATAAGGATTATAAAGGCCTTTGGACACAGTTAATGCTATATAAATGATTAGTAGTAATACTAGAACACTGCATTAGGCTGTGTTTGCCTTAGGAAAATAGGACCCATAACTCACCAGTGGTTCATCAGTGGCTGTAATGTAACCAGGTCCTACAGTGTTCATGCAGTGTCTGAAAAGTGGAAGAAAATAACATTTGGGAATTTCGGGCTACACAGGGTCCTTCCTTGGGCATCCACGAAATCAGAACTGCAGACTGAACAAATGCAAGACGTGTGTGTATGTGTATAGAGAGACTTGGGGGGGGGGGGGACATTAGGAAAATTACTAGCATTTCAGACAAGCAAATGCTAAACTAATTGCAGGCTAGGGGGCCAATCCAAGGTCTGCATGCGCAGTAAGTAAACACTGCATGTGCACCAAGAGCACCCCAAATGAATGGTATGTGCAGCACACATCCTGCACTTGGTGGGCATGCGATGTGTTCTGGTGCACACATGGACCTTGGATTGGGCCACAAGTGTATTAATGTTAACAGTCGGGAGGGACTGTAGGAGAAAGTTGTTGTAGGAGGAAAGATGGTTAGTATCGCAAAACATTTAAATATATATATATAATTTTTTCTTAAACTGTATGAAACGATTGCACCATAAAGCGCTAATAAATAATAATAATATTATAATAATAATACTTTATGCATTTTGTTCCGCATAAATAGCAATAAAACCTAGCCTGTTCATGACAGAAAATTATCTTTCTTTAGCTTTTCTCCAAGTAGTACTGAAGAAGGAAAAGAATGTTCACTTTTTTATTCTAACCCAGATCTATAAAATGAACGTTGTTTGAATGTAAAAAAAAATTGAAAAGTGGACAATAGTTTTTACCTCAATTGTGCCTCAAATACATGCTCATTTAATAAGTAGTAGTTGTTATTAGCAAGCATTTATATAGCTCCAGCAGTGTACCTGGCATTTTACAAAGTAATGGAATAGACACGGTCCCTGCCCTAGGGCTTACAATCTGAAAGGGGGCGGGGAGGAAGGGGAACAGAGGGAGAGACAAGGAGTGTAACATTCACAAAGATGCGAGGGCCCAGGTGCATGTGCATGGCTTGGTTACATCGAGAATGATAGCTGGCTGGTCCGTGTGTTGAGGATATGAGTACACAGACATCAGGTAACAGATTGTACTGGATGGGAGGGTATCAGCAGGAGTTACGTGAGGGGAGCGAGGAGCTGGCGAGGGCAGAGCGGAAGAGGTGGGCCTTGAGGAGGAATTTGAAGGTACGAAGGGAGGGGGCGAGGCAGATGTGGGCAGGGAGGGAGTTCCAGGCATGGGGGGCAGCTAGGGAGAAGGGGCGACAGCAGTTAGGGGAGCAGGGGAGGCGTGGGAGGGCAAGAGAGGGGACAGAGGAGGAGCGGAGTTCACGGACTGGAGTACGGAGGGAAATTAGCACAGAGAGGTAGGGGGGAGCAAGGTTGTGACAAGCTTTATTGGTGAAGACTAGGACCTTGTGCAGGATTCGTTCCGGAAGGGGGAGCCAGTGAAGAGAGGAGAGGAGGGGCAGCACATGATCGAAAGTTTTGGAAGGAGATAAGAGGAGAAAGGTGAGAGCGGTGGAGGCCGTAAGAAGGAGGTTACAGTAATCGAGGTGAGAGATGACCAGAGCATGAACAAGGGTTTTGGCAGAGGAGACCGAGAGAAAAGGACAAATCTTAGCAATATTATGGAGGGAGAAGCAACCGGATTTGGCAACAGAGTTGATGTAGGGTTTAAAAGAAGGGGGTGAGTCAAAGATGAAGCCTAAGCTACGAGCTTGGGGGATGGGAAGGATAGTGACCCTGTCGATAAGGATCGACAGGGAAGAGGGAGAGGAAGGATGAGGGGGGAAGATAAGGAGATCAGTTTTAGCCGTGTTGAGATTGAGTTGACATTGAGACATCCAGGTAGAGATATCAGAGAGACAGCTGGTGAGGTGAGCTTGAACAGATGGAGGGAGAGAGAGAGGGAGTAGAGAGAGAGAGTTGAGTGTCATCAGCATAGAGGTGATATTGGAAGCCATGGGAGGCAATGAGTTTGCCTAAGGACAGGGTGTAGATAGAGAAGAGGAGAGGGCCAAGGACAGAGCCTTGGGGAACACCAACCAAAAGGGGAAGGTAGGAGGAGGTGGAGTTGACATGAGACAAATTGAAGGAGCGGTCAGAGAGATAGGAGCAGAACCAGTTGAGGATGGAGCCACGGAAGCCAAGGGAGTGAAGTGAGTCCGGCAAGAGTGCGTGGTCAACATTATCGAGAGCAGCAGAGAGGTCAAGGAGGACAAGAATGGAGTAGAGGCGATTAGATTTAGCCACAAGAAGATGGTTGGTGGTCTTAGTGAGAGTAGTTTCAGTAGAGTGAAGGGGTGGAAGCCAGATTGGACGGGGTCAAGGGAGGAGTTGGCAAAGAGGAAATCTAGGCAGTGGGAGTAGACAACACATTCAAGAAGCTTGGAAGCAAAAGGAAGGAATGAGACAGGACCGTATTTAGAAGGGTCAGAAAGGTCAAGAGTGGACTTTTTGAGGATAAGGGTGACAGTGGCGTGCTTGAAGGCAGGGGGGAAGGAGTCAGTAGAGAGGGAGAGGTTGATGATGTGCAGGAGGGAAGGGCGACAGTGGAAGCAATGGAGGTCAGGAGGGGAAGGGGGCAAGTGAAAGAGTTGGAGGAGGAGAGTATAGAGTAGATTTCCTTAAGGGAGGTGGGAGGGAAGGAGGACAGGAGAGAAGGAGGGGGGAGGAGGGCGAGGGGAGGGAGTAGGAAGAGGAGAGGAGTGGGAAGCAATGTTGAGGTGGATCTTGTCTATCTTGGAGGTGAAGAAGGAAGCAAGATCCTGAGTAGAAAGGGAAGAGGGAGGAGGAGGAGGACAGAGGGGCTTGAGGAGGGAGTCAAAGGTGGAGAACAGGCGGTGAGCGTCCCGAGAACAGGACTCAAATGCGGGAGGCATAGTAATGCTGTCTAGTGAGGGAGATAGCAGAAGTAAGGGAGGAGAGACAGAATTTGAAGTGAAGGAAGTCAGCATGAAAGTGGGATTTGTGCCAGAGACGTCCAGCAGCACGGGTGCAGGAGCTGAGGTTGCGGATACTGGCGGTGAGTCAAGGACGGGGGTTGTGGGAGTGGGTGGGGCAGGAGGAGAGGGGGGCATGGCAGTAACGGGTGGAGGAGAGAGAGGCATTGAAACCAGAAATGGCAGAGTCGGGAGGAGGAGGAGAAGACTGAGTGGAGAAGGGGGTGGGGAGAGGAGGCAAAGTCCAGGGGGTTAATGGCCTGCAGGTCATGGAAGGGATGTTGAGACGGGGATGGGGGGGGGCAGTGGGAGGCATTGAAAGAGGCAAGGAAGTGATCAGAGATGGAATGAGGATCAAAGACAGAGAGATCTCTCTGTCTCAGAGAGATCAGAGACAGAGCAGTTCCTAGAGAAGACGAGGTCAAGAGAATGTCCGTTAGCGTGGGTGGGGGAGTTGGTCCCAAGGTGGGGGTTGAAGGAGGAGGCTAGTGAGAGGAAGTGAGAGATGGAGGGCTGGGAAGGGACATCAACATGAATGTTGAAGTACCGAGGATGAGAGTGGGGGATCATCGGAGAGGAAGGAAGTGAACCAGGGCTCAAATTCAAAGAGAAGAGAGAGAGCCAGGGTGGGCGGTAGATGACAGCGACGGAGAGATGGAGAGAGAGTAGAGGCACACAGAGTGAGCCTCAAAGGAAGAGAAGGAGAGAGGGAGGAGGAGAAAGCGGTTGGAATTGACAGGAATTAGTGAGGAGGATGACAACACCACCACCCCAAACTTCGGGGCGGGGTTGATGAGAAAAGGAGAGACCCCCAAAGGAGAAGGTAGCAGGGGTGACAGAGTTGGAGGGGGAGATCCAAGTTTCAGTAAGGGCAAGGAGCTGGAGGGAGTGAGAGAGGAAGAGATCATGGAAGTAGGGGGGCTTTATTGGCAGAGGAGTGACAGTTTCAAAGGGAGAATGGGAGCTGATCAGGGGGAAGGCAGGGAATGGGGATAAGATTTGGGAGAAGGGGGGTGACAGGGCAGGCGAGAGATGGGGGGAAGGTAGCAAAGGGGGAGGAGGAAGGTTGGAGAGAAGTGATGGGCTGGGGGGAGGAAGAAGCAGGGGGGAAGGAAGTAGAGGAAAGAAGAGGTGGGGGAAAAGGGTAGAAGGAGGGAGACGGAAGGCGAGAGATTAGGGCAGGCATGATAGTGGGAGGACAGGAGGGAGGTAACCCAGCACATGGGTAGTGGAGAAGAGACAGAAGAAAACGAGGTGGAGAGTGGCTGGCCTACTGGCCACCGAGGAGCCACCAGGTGGCTGAAGTAGTTATGAATAAGTAGTGTAATCCTTGCTTAATGTGCTAACAACTCCTGTGATTCCTGTAAGCAGGGCCCCGTGAAAAACGCGCTGCCGCGATTCGCATTTTTTGCGCAGAATCCTGCCTTAGGCAGGATTAGCGCAGAAACCAGGGAAATCCCCGCGGATTTCCCTTTCACTGCCTGTGAATCAGGGGCTTGCTTTGACTCACCGGCAGTGAACAATAAAGCAAGCCCCTGATTGGCTCACCGGTGAGCCAATCAGGGACTTGCTTTGTTGAGGCCACAAGCCAATCAGTGGCTTGCATGGCCTCTTGAGAAAAAAAGTTTCCCTCAGCCATTTT
>QEPC01003318.1:1453135-1471961 GCA_003113815.1 Sphenodon punctatus
AGGCCAGTATGAATTTTGACCACAAGCAATTAACGTTTAAGCTGCAATAACTTTTTATTTTCCTGATGGATATTTTTCAAACTTTGTGGATATGATGGTCCTCACAATTTACAGCCATGATGAAATTTTCAGAAACGTAGGTCAAGCGTTTTTTGCAAAATTGGGGCTTCAGCAGTCGCCTGTTTATAATGAAGAGTGGCTGTACATTTAAGTATTCAGGCAGCTGCCACTGCCTGAAAATGAAAGGAAAGAGAACAACAGGCAGAGGAGAAGTAGGAGGGAAAGGGTTTTGGAGCACGAGAAGAGGAAGGGGAAGAGATGGATTCAGTGGGGACCAGGGGAAAAGGGTTTCCTTGTTGTCTGCAGCATTCTCTTCTGCCGTGCTCCTCCTACCTACTTTCTCCTCTGTTCACAAGGAAGGCAAGGCAAGGTAAGGTGTGGAATCATGCCAAATCTCAAACAAATTGGATAGAAAAAGAAGCAAATTACTTTAGATGTTTGCATTTTGAATGACGTTTTTAATTTTGCTTCTTTATGCACCTCTCCCCCAAAGAAGAGGTCCAGGACCCTCCCAATCCCCATGCCATCAGTTACCATTATCCTTAACCCTCTTCATTTTCATGCTTTCCTTGGCTGCCTGTAGTTTTCTAGGGTAGGCTCACAGTTCCCAGACAGCCAAATGCCTGTCCAGGCAAACAGGCCCTTCTTAAAAAGTCTAGCCAGTTGCAGGGCTGCACTGCAAGCAAACCAGGCCCATCCAGACCAGCATCCCTAGTAGGTACACCCTATCCCCGGCAGCCAAATGCCTGTCCAGGCAAACAGGCCCTTCTGGCCAGTTGCAGGCCTGTATAGCAAGCGCAAACGCGGGACTGAATAAACTAAATTCAAACTATGCATTTCTGTTTCTCCACAAAACCGGGAAGCAAGATTCTCAAAAGCCCAGTCACAAGCAGAAAGGCAAGAAACTGCTTTCCAGCAAGGGGCAGCAGTGAAACAGCAAAAGAACAATTTTAAGCAAGAGTAGTCATTACCAGTGAACCCACAAATTCACAAAATGGCCTCTCTACTCATGCTTGGGAGAGAAGGAAAGCAGCAGTGCAAGCACAGAGCAAGCAAAACAAACCAGAAATCCTTAGGCCATTGACCCAACATTATTATGTGAAGTCCTTAGCACTGCACATCTGAAAAAAGCAGCATGGAGTTCCACTTGTCCCAAAACAGAAAACATGCTACACACAATTCTGTTGCAATGTAAAAAGGTGTCTGAGCTGCTACAACGAACCTTCCTGCAAGGACTACTAATTAGTGACCCAACCTGTGGCATGACCTTCTCACAGACAAGCCTGCAACATCCAGTGCCCAGACTTCAAAAGGGCAGGGCCATTTTCAAATGCAGTAAATATTGCAGCAAAGATTGGAAACCTTTTCCATCAATGCCCTTAGATCCCGAACACAGAGACAGCAGACAGTTTAGACTGGAAAACAGCAAAGAAAGGGAACACCACTGACTTCAACAAATCATTTTGTGGGGGCTCCAGCTCCACGAAATGGCCACTGTCTTTTTAGCACATGCTTTGGGCTTGGGAGAGCAGAGGAGGGAAACCAGCAGTACATCCCTTGCAGCATGCATTGCAACTAGCACAGACCATACCAAGCTAGAGGCCAAATATTCAGTTGCTCACCTCAGAACATCTACTTGATATTCTAGGTCAGCAGCTCAATATTTGGCTTCAACCAACTCTTAGACACAAGACACATCAATCTTAATTAGGAAAATACAATAGTGGTTTCCAAGTGAGAAAGAAAAACCCAAGTTGTTCACACTACTAGTAGTATCTATCTCTGCAAAAATAACCTTTACTTTATTAAAGGCTATTACACTGCAGAGATGCTACTACTAGTTAGTGTGAACATAGGATATTTTTAGCACTCGGAAACCACTAATGCATTACCTAATGGAAATGGCTGAAAAGCTACTTCTGCTACTACTAGTAGCAGAAGTAGTTGTGCTTTTTAGTCTATTCCTTCAAGTTAAAGTACACCACGCAGCAGCAAGTTCAACTTTACTCAATTAAAAATTAAGAATTAATGTCTTGAGGCAGCTGGCAGCACAATCAGATTTATTAATTTATTTCAATTTTATCCCGCACCCTCCTGCTCACAGAGCAACTTGGGGCAGCTTACAACACACACAATCAACAATTACAATTCATAATTAAAACATACTATTACTCACAATTTAAAATATCCTAAAAATTCTAAAAATATACTAAACGGGCAGAACCAATCTGTATGTAATAACCATCAGTGATATCATCCCATAATAATCACTATTTATTATTTATTATAACGTCCCCCAGCCCCTGGGGCCTCGTCCCCCAGCCCCTGGGGCCTCCCAAAAGCCAAGGCCAAGCCCCAGCCAGGTCCCCAATGTGGGTGCACCAGGCCCGAGTCCAGACAGGGCAGACTGAGCTCAGCAGTGTCTCCTCCCGACTGGAGGACAGGATGCTGAGCTTGATGATGGACCCATTGTCTGACTTGGCACTACCTAACTTGCTTCCTTGAGATGATGATTATTAATAAAATATTATATATAAATAAATATCTAACAGTGATCCATAATTTGAATGAAAAAGATTCATTCTGGCTACCAGCTGGCTGGTCAACTGCAAACTCTCTCTCTCTTGCTCAAGAACTGAAAGAGAGATAAACTGGTGCCTGTGTGAAGCCACCTTTATGTAGGCTCTGGTCTCTGGAGTAGCAGGCAGCCCCCACCCTCACACCACGTGAGAGAAAAAGCCTGTGCTGAGTGAAACACTGAATAAAAGTTACACAAAAAAACACAAGCACTCTTCCCCCACCCCACCCCCTGCAGTTGCTGTTCCACCGGCCAATAGCGCACACATGTGTCACAACACACACACATCTATTGCTCCCCCTCCTGCCCACAGGGCGCCAAGGGCTACAGCCCATATAACATTACTGTTGCTGCCGGTTGCCTCTCCATAGAGCTCCATGAAATACTGCCCCAAGCGATCCTGGCAACGCATTGCTCTTTCCTATAAACATGTGATGGACAGTACGCCCTAGCCGCCCAATGCGTGTTGTGTGAAGTTTTGACACTTACAGGTCTCCACTCACCTGACTCCTCCGTCAGTGAGAGCCTCTGGCTCTCCAAGTCCCCTCCCATGCAGGCTCCCTGCAAGTCCTGACCTGCAAGTGACCTCCCCACCCCCCCGTAGTTTGCGCATGCGCAGAGCCTTGCAGCGAGCTCACGCATGTGCAGTTCTCTAGCCTGCTCTAAACAGGAAGTTCAGAGCGCCGGAGCAGCTTGAAACAGCCCCGCCGGCCTCTGAACGCGCGGCCATCACCGGGGACAGAATTAAAGCCTAAGGTAAGTAACGGTACCGTACTGGGCGCATGGGGGGCCAGGAGGGACATTGCCCCATCCGCCCTAGGGGTAGCACCGCGTCTGGTACAGAGATGTGGAGGTCTTGAAAGCCAGGTATAAAATGCAACTGCAGCTTACAATAGAGAAAAAAACCTGTTCTCACCAGATTTGACCAGAAAAAGTGTATAATAATAAGTCTTTACATAAAAGCTCTCCTAAAAAGGGAACACAAAAAAGTCTTTCACAACTTACTTGGAGGTTACAACCAGTTACAGAAGACATGAATTGCTGGTATCCGGAAAAGTTTTGAAGGTAAGAAAATAAAATCCACATCCATTTTACTCTATGGATGTGCAAGGAAATTGCCTGGAAGATAAAGTACCTCGGACATAAAATCTACTAGAAGAAGCTATTATGGAACGTCACGGCAGTTACATGGTGTCCTACAACCCAATGTCCTGCTCGGCTCTGGAAGGGAATACTGAAGAATGTAATTGGCTAGTGAGCATTTATATCCTCTATAGTAAAAAGTTTCTCAAAGTTTTAAAGAATAATTGCTCTTATTGGGTATCCAGCTTTCAGAGATAAAATGGATCATCACTTTACTGAGTTAACTGAGCAAAGATCTGTCCACAAATATTGGTTTTTTTAAAAAATCCCTGCTTTTTTGCCTTTTTGAGAGACTGTCCCCTAGTTCTCAGAGCACTTAAACATTTGCTAATCATGAAAAAAAACTGCTGAAGTCAGAGTAATTAATTGTACCAGTTGAAAATAGGGGGAAATTAGAGTAGAATCAGTTCCAATGCAACACTATCAAGTAATAAAAGAAAAACTCCGTCAAAGTATGATATATAGGAGTGCAGTTATCAAACGTCAACTACTGAGAGAAATTTGGGTTGTCCAAGAAATATGCAGTTTCCCTTGGCTAAGGAGTAAGGGTGTCCATTCTAGGTGTATATTTATACAAATCATAAGGGACATTCCTGTCTTCCTTCAGTATTTTTCATGGCCACCCAAAGTTACTGAAGTACTAGTGACAATTCAGAAGAAAATTAAAATCTCTGCACTTTGAAAAGCTGACACACCTGCATTTCTCCATCCTTCTATAGGTCAAAAAGTAGAGTCATAATGTTTTTATGAGCTTTCTATCCTTGATCTTGCTGGAGGGCATCAGTCTCATTGTTCTTAAATTAAACCAATTCTGACAAGTTTGGTGTTTCCAAAATCTTACGTAGCCATTTTGTAATCAAACTACTGGCTTCTTCAGCCCCAAGTCTATCTACTTAACCTGCCATAGTTAATCTGCAACTTACTGTCTGCAAAGCCCTGTTTAGTTTCCTTTCTTACATTTTGTTCTTTCAGCATTTCTGCCAATGCAATTTTGTTACTCTCTACTATGGTATTTATTGCAGAAACCTATTTCAACAGAATTTAGATTAAATTGATACTGCTTTTTATAAAACTTGTTTGAGGTTATTATCTTCTGAGGCGAATCTAATCGTATACTCACTGCGTCATTACCATTAGCAATTAAAGTAGCTATTCTTTGTTATGTGTAACCATTAGTTATGGTGAGGAGAAAAGTTCAAGCAATCACCAGCCTATTTTTAGATTTTACTTTAAAATTTAGCTAATTTTTCCATATTTGGACTTTAACTTGGGTACCATCAAATCAGGTGTAGACACTTACAGCATTCAAAGATAGCAGTAAAATAAAAAAGATACACTGAAGCATGGCTATCCTTCACAATAGTTCCTGCCTCCCCAGTCACAAAAATTCATGACACACATGATTATCTGTCAGTCTGCTGGCAAGCATATCCTGCCTCTTCAAAATGACTTCAACATATATTGACGCGGGTGGAATTTAACATCACTTCCATTGTTTGCGAGAGTCTGAGGTTGCCTTTGCTGCTCATCATTTTTCATAGACTCTCTCTCTGACATCATTGGACAGTTAGGATCATCTTCTTCCTAGCCATTTCTTGAGGATTTAAATTACTGACCAGTGAGTTGCCTGAGAGATAACTGTTTCAGGTTCAACATGTCTAGAGAATCCCACTAGCAGTCTTTTCTCTTGACATTTGATTTGTCATGTGTGCTTCTTTTGTTTGTTTTCATTCTCCAGAGCAGCATCTTGCAGACAATGGCATGTCTACATGTGTTTGGAAAAAACATAGTGAAAGAAATGTTAGTGATAGTATTTATTTATTTATTTATTTTCAACTTAATATTTCGCTCCTCTCACCTCTGGCGACCTGGAACAGCTCACAACATAAAATGATAAATACAAATATAAAATACAATAGCCGTATACAGGCAGCAAACAATTTCCCGTTCAGTCTGTAGGTTTATTTTTACTTGAAAACATGGAGCACATACACTTGTCACCATGGTCCAATCCCCCTCCCCCCCCGTTCTACTCTCCTACCCAGTTGTCATACTTTATTGCACCTCCCTTTTGGACTAAATGTCCAGTTGGGTAGTAATAGGCCAGTAGCAGCAATACCTGGATTCCACAGCTTGCTTGTATCTCCAACTGTCTATAATAAATGTTTACCTTTCATAACGTTTTTAGCAATTGATGTTAAGGTTGTTTGCAAATGAGGGTAGGTGGCATTTTACAAATGGAGAAAATGAAGTATGGAGAAGTGGGGACTTGTCTGAGGTCTCCCAGCAGGGTAGTAACTAGGTCGGAAAGAGGGCACAGCTCTCTTCAGTGCTAGACCATAGCCCCCTCCACAGGGGCATTTGGGAACTGAAACTGTGCTGCTATCACTAGCTGCTTATTTTGTAGCAGTGGACAAGAGAAAAGAATCCACACAGGTTCTGCTGGCTGTCATGCTAGAAAGATCCCAAAGTCTAATATTGGTTAAGTACTATCCCATCTTTTGTATTGGCAACGCATTTGGAGAAGATAAGAAAAGAGTGTAAAGTGGGATATTTTCTCCCCCTTTCACCAGTTCTTGAGGCAGAGAATAAGACTTAATCTAGCTTAAGCCCCGATACTACTCATCTGCTGAGAACGGAAGCATGGAGCATCCAACTCATTTCTTTCCGGCTGCCTACCCCTTTTTATCTCTACTTCTGTTATCATCTTCTTCCCCAGCTAAAGAGTGGGGGAGGAAAAAGTGACAAAAGAGAAGTATTTTGCCTTTCCCTTAGCATGCAGAGACTGAAGGGAAATCCATGCTCATAACAATATTTGCCATTTCCTAACTCCAGACCCAAGCCTGGATTGTTTCTATCAATTCTTATTAGAAGACTTGGAGTATGATTCAGGGTTTGATGGTGTGAAGGGAGGAAGATAGAGGTCTGACTCTTTCAACAACTTGTTTTTTGTTCAGTAGAAGAGCCCCATTTTCTACTGCATCTTTTTTCGTGGCATCTCTGAATTTTTTTTTTAATGTGAGTCTGTCATTAATTATTATAAAGTGTACCAGGGCATCCTCTCATTTGGATGAAGATGTACTTCAACTCATGAATCATCAGAGGACTGTCTGAGAGATCAGAAATGGCTTAGCAATGTCTACATTTACATAATTCCATAATTTCACAATGAGCAGGAATCAAAGGTGATTTTTTTTAGGTGTCCTGGTTTTGAAATCATCATGACTACATGCTTGGAAGAGATGTCTATGGTAATCAAGTACTTGTTTCTGATATTTTTAGATAGTAGGGGTTGACTTTTTATATATATATATATATATATATATATATATATATATATAAAAAGTCAACCCCTACTATCTAAAAATATCAGAAACAAGTACTTGATTACCATAGACATCTCTTCCAAGCATGTAGTCATGATGATTGGTTGATGATTTTATATATATATATATAAAATCATCAACCCCTACTATCTAAAAATATCAGAAGATACTACTTGATTACCGTAGATATCTTTTCTGTGCGTGTGTACACACACACATATATCTATAATATTTATTTCTACCCCGCCCCTCACACGTCAAGTGACTCGGGGCAGCTTACAAAATACTAAAAATATAACAAAAAATATAAACACATTAAAATAGATATTAAACAATACAAAAACTTACATTGTGTGCCAAAAAACCTTTTCCTAGTGCAAAAAAAAAGGGGGCCATAACATAAGGGCCAAGTTGTAAAGTATCTGCTTACCTAGAGAACATATCTCCCTAAAGTTGACACACAACTAATCCATTTGGTCATTTTTGTATTTAAGGTACTCTGTAACTTCCTAACCAAGGAACAATTATTGGAAAAATGCGATAGAAATAGTTCACTGTATTTTTCTTTGAATTTATGATTATTATTATTATTTTATTATAATATAATGTATGTGGCACCAGCTGTGTACCTGGAGCTTTACAATTGTTAAAAATAGACATGGAACCCGCGCCCAAGGGCATACAGTCTAGGAGAGATGAGGGGGGAGAGATACATTCTGTGGGGAACAGAGAGAGAGAGAGAGGAGGATACATTCATGAAGTTGAGAAGTTGCAAGTGCTTAGCTTAGTTACACAGGAGAAGGGGATGCTGGGTAAATCAGGACGGGAACCAAGGAGATAAGAAGCTAGGTCAAGCCTGATGAAAGAGGTAGGTTTTCAGGAGGATTTGGAGATTGGGAGGTAGGGTGCTGCGCAAGTGTTTTCAAGGAGGGAGTTCCAAACATGGGTGACAGCAAGGTAGAAGGGGTGAATAAATTTTGAGGTGGACTTTTGAAGAGTAGGGGTGTCATGAGCAGGTGAGGGTGGTGGCAGAAGAGGAGCAGAGCTCCCAGACAGGAGTGTAGGGGGAAACAAGTGCAGAGAGAGCTTCAGCTGCAAGCTTCAGTCCCCTGTATATCATTTCCAGTTTGTTACCTTCTGTAGTCAGAGTGCCCTGTAGTAGTGACCACCTTCTATGCTGCGTCCTTGTACATAGGGATACCAAAAAGGCACTTCTCCATGTCCTTTGTGCTATGGGAAACACCACAGGGAAGTACAAATGGGGAGGGGCTACAATGTACAAATGTGAATGAGAGCTAAGATGTTAATGATTCTGAATGTTAGATTGCTACCTTTTGTGCTCTTTCTTGCTTTTTATATGAGCCTTTGTTCTGTACTTACAAACTAGAACTTGTATTCTTGATCTGCAGACATGTGACTACATTTTCTAGGGGTGGATTCTTATCCTAAGCCAATGATTTAGTTTTAAAAACAAGTTTTATTCCTTCTACTCCTTATCTATTAGTTGGGAAGATTGAATAGGAAAACTGACCTTCTTCTCTACATTAGTAGCAGTGTACCTACTTGATGGAGTCCATGAACAGTTCCATGGAACTGATGTCTATATTTGCCAGTTTCGGCCAAACTCAGATTCATTAATTTTATGTTTTCTCCAATTTCAATAAATGAAACCCATTTCATTTGGGTCAGATATCTAAATATGCTGCAAAAATCAATCTTTGTATCCATTACCTGCATAGTAACTGAGGGACCAATCCAAGGTACATGCACACACCAGGTGCAAGCATGTAGTGTGAATGTGCACCACTAAGATGATGTTGCTGTTTTATAATCCAAAGGAAATATAAATACTTTTTAGATTTCTACTTTTTACGTAGTTGGTGCACTCGTAATGTACACTTGATGCGCATGCACAACCTGCGCTTGGTGTGTGCGTGCGTACCTTGGATTGGGCCCTTAGAATGCACAAACTATACATAACTTGCTTTTATACTGTGTAACCATCAGAACAAGTTTTTAATATTTTGCATTTAAAAGGCATAACATTTTGTTGATTGTACTAATATTGCAACCTTTGCAGGTTTCTACCTGGCACAGTAAGTCAGCATGCAGTTTATTTCTGAGCTACCATTAATTTGTTTTATATTTATTAAAATAATGACTTTTTAACGCACAGCTATCCGGTTCTGTTGCATTGGAAGGGAAAGGGCAATTGAAATTTACGTCTGGGCAATGGAGTCCACACCACAATTGTACACAGGTTGCCACAGCAAATGACACTGCCATTCGAGGATGGGATACACGGAGTATGAGGTAATGAAACAATTGTTCGCTTGTTTATAAACAAGAAATACGCACTTTGTCTTAAGGATCAAATGTCATCAATTTCTTTTCTTTTTTTTCTTTAAATAGAAAGGAAGCATGTGTGTAAACATTACTAGCTATAAACTGAATGGAGCTGGTTTGCTTGGTGTGTGCATTCATGGATTTAGCAACACGTAGTAAGGGTTTATTTTCATTATTAGCTTTTTCAACCTTCAGATCTAACTTTCATGATAAGTAGCAATGACCTATGCAAGGGAGTCCCAAGATGACTGACTCCGTATTTACTACAGACACTACATAAGAGGATAGTGTTTTATAATCCAAAGGAAATATAAATACTACTTAGATTTCTGTGCACTGCTTTTGGTATCACGATACCCTACTTTGAAGTAATTTAACACATTCTTTGGAAACAAGTTTACATTTTTATTTCAGTGACTCTGTCTTTTCTTTAACATTACAGACTACATGTTTCATGCAATATGAAGTGTATTAAAAATCTGAGCAACAACAAACCTAACACTCCAAACACACCAGTGAAGAAACCTTTTTCCTGCTCTGGTTGTGATTTTGATAAGCAAAGGAGTGATGATGTGCACATCTGTTGCCATGACAACAGAAGCCTGTGCAAGCTTTTTTAAGATACAGCTTATCCCCTTAGCACACAGTAATTTATCACTAACCTGAGAAGACGGATGTCTTGTAATAACTTCTGCTGCCTTAAAGGGGGATGACTTTAAATTTAGTTCTATAGCTCCTGCATGCTCATGGGTGTAGCAGTAAATCCTCATATTTTCCAAACATGTGTATTAGTCCAAGGAGATTGATTTAATTTCATAAGCAAAAGCTAGAAAATATATACAAACCTTGAAAAGGAATTTTTTTTGGTACTCTTACAATCTTTTTGGTTGCTTACATTTTTCTATAAAAGGCCATGCAAAAATCTAACTTCACAATTGTAAACTGGACTGGCTTTAATAAATCAGAGAGTATGCTGAAGGACAAAGAAGGGGAATTATTTTATGATGTTTGCTTATTTTAGCATGTTGTGGCCATGCTTTGAGTTTTAACCTATGTTCTTAAGAAGGAAGATTTAAACACTAAAGACTATATAGCAGTAGCTTGCTTTCTTCTAGAATGGTTTAATGTTTGTCTACATATTTTGTTTTCAGGTAGAAAGTTTAAATGTTTCATGCTGCAGCTTACTTTCCTATCAGGAACAGCCTCTAAAGCATTATGTACCATTGCAAACATCTCCAAAAGTTATTTATTCAAGATATCAACAGTTGCAATGAGGAAGTGCTTAATAGTATGACTTACAAAAGCACACCCCACAATTCCAATTTTGGCTAAGTAGGATTCAGACTGAAGAACAGACCTGATTTCAGCTCCGATTGTTCCCAAATCAATTTTAGAAGAGCAGTTTCTTAACCAATGAACTATTTTAATGTGGATAAAAATACAAATAATCTCTATGAGCTAAAACCCCAGTAGAAAGAGGTTACTTTCCGTAGACAATGTAAGACCTGGCTGTTCCTCCAGGCCTTTCCCGAGGGAGATGGGGTGGGTGGGTTGGGTTAGGGTGAGGGGGGGAGGGGGTTTTATATTGTTTAAATTGAAATTATTATGGTTTATTTTAATGTTTTGAAATGTTTTAATATATTGTGAGCCGCCCCGAGCGGGCGGCATATATATTGTAAAAATAAATAAAATAAAATAAATAAACTTTGCTTTAAATACTGAATAAGTACAGCCTGCATACTTCCTGGCTTATATCTATTCTGTATCAGGTCCCCATGTTTTTTCCTTCTGTACCAAACAAACTACACTTGCTCTTTATGCACCTACTTGTTGACAACCATATCTAAACTCCATCTAATCCCAATTCTCTGGTGTTTTGTGATTTTGGAGGTTACTGTCCTGGAGTGACGCTCACAGGACTGAGCTATGCACCAGTAACCTTGAACAGATCCGTCCTTTGAGCTCAGTTATGCAGCATGAACTCTGAAGTCCTTTAGAGCTTCTATTAAATAGAAGGAGCAGAACTTAGAAGGAGCAGAATTGTGTAACGCTGATCACATGGGAAGGAGGCAGGTTTCATGCAGTCAGTTGACAGACTGGCAGGATTACAGAAATCACCTGTAAATTCTTAGTGCAGATGTAGCAATTGATACATGAGAGAATGAACTCGTTGAGGAGCAAAGTGATAGGAGGGAACCAAGGCCAAATACTAAAAGAGTTGGAAAGAGGCGGAGGAAATATCAAAGAAGTAGTTAGAATAAGGAGCGTGCAGAGTCATGAAATCATAGGATAGTTAGAACAGGGTGTTGAAAGTGACAGACAGATGAAGCAGGAAAAGAACATAAAAAGACCCTTACATTGGTCATTAGTAATTGAAGAGGTCATTAGTCACCTTAGCAGTGTCTGTCAAGCTGAGAGGGCAGACACCAGAGGGTATGGATTGCAAGTGAAAATTTGATCAGAAAAAGGGTCAAAGTAAAGAGTAAGAAAACTTGTGGGGAAAGGGAGGAAGGTGTGGCAGTTCTTAGAGAAGCAGATGGGATCAAGGGAGGGGACTATAAAGGATATGAGATACCAAAGTGTAGGGTGGGGGAGAAATGACAGCAAAGGAAAGCATCTCTCTGGAAAAATTGATTCATTCAACTTTAAGATTCTGGAAATGGACAGTAAGACAAAAATGCAGGGCAAAGTTGGGTTAGGAGAGATTGGGGATCAGAGTTCTTCCATGGTCGTGACAATTTCCTTTGAAGAAATGAGTAGGATCCTGTGCAGATCGGCAGGAAGGAAGCAGAGGAAGACTGCTTTAGGAGACTGTTGGGTCTAAAGCTGCGTCAGGTGTCAGTCAGCTGTGGAGAAAGTAGATGAAATAACTGAAGGAGAAAAAAAATCTGTTTGATCACCAGACTTTTATACAAGCACTCAGCAGTGCAAGAGCTGGAATACAAGGAGCCCAATAGGCTGATCAACATAACATGCATATCTGAAGTGTGTAATAATGCTATATCCCTTCTTTGTTCTGTGGACTGTTCTTACAGTGGCACGGATACATTTTTTAAGGTTCATATTTTACGTAACAAACAACACCAGAGCCTACAAAGTTAGCTTTTAAAAAGGAAGTGGCAGTTTAAAAAAATAACTTGGACTTGACTTTTCCTGCAGATGGCAGCCAATAGGATACAAAAGGCAACAGTAGCAGCAAGTAATTAGCAAAACGTATGGCATATTAGTGGAAATCTCAGGGTAGCAGAAGTTTAACTAGATTCAGTTGGTGTTGATGCCTTCCTTCTGGCCCCAGATGATCCTAATGCAAGCAAGTGAAGGACCAGGCAAGAAAATCTGTACCAAAGTACTAGTGCTAGAGATTGGGGTTTCCTTATATGCTCCTAGCAATGGGAGCTCTCTAGCTCTGACAGTGCCCAGAGGATTAACCAAGATACTAGGAAACAGATTTGTATCAGCAGAATAGCTCTCGTAGCCCATTTAATCTTTTTAATGTATGTTTTACAGCCAGATATACTGCATGGAAAATGCGCATGGACAGCTGGTACGGGACCTGGATTTTAATCCCAATAAGCAGTACTACCTGGCTAGCTGTGGAGATGACTGCAAGGTGAAATTCTGGGACACCAGGAATGTTGGTGAACCTGTGAAGACACTAGAAGAGCATTCCCACTGGTAGAGTGAATTAACTGTTTGCCATTTTGTGGAGAGATTACTTGTATATTAACTTAATCTTTCAAGTATTTTCCTGTCTGAAAACAGTGCAAACTCATCCTGCTTATGTTGTTACAAATTGACATGTTTCTGTATGAAGGAACATGGGGGTATTTCTGGTGTGATTTGTAAGCTTAAGAACTGGGAAATTAGTCCGCTTTTTAGAGAGGTATTGTCTATCAATACTGTAAGTAGTTTAAATTTTTATAAATTTACTGAAAAGATTAACCATTCCATTTGTGAGGGTTTATGTAGAAATGCTTTTATAGCTAAGGGACAGAGAGCTGTTCTAATATGAATTTTGGGTAGCATCGTGTGTCACACAATAATTTTGGACCCTGGAGCCACTTTGACAGTGGGGAGAAGATGTGAATTAACAGAAGCAACATCTTTGCTTGTTGAGAAGATTAGAAACAATAATAATAGAACAAAAGCAAATGTTTAAATGTTTGGCTTTAACTTGATACGTAAAATGTAAACATTGGAGAGAAATCTAATCCTCCTTTTGTTTTATGGTCATTTTTAACCATTCACAGTAAGAATGTCAGGAGATTTTGTTTTATTTAGTAGGTTATTTCTAATCCATATTTTGCTTTGGGGGAAACTTCTTGTATTCAGAATGTTTATTTGACATATTGAACAATAAGCAAACAGTATTCCTGGAGGATATCTATCGCTGTTCAGTTTTCTTCCTGAAACCTGTTTGTTGGGCTTTTAAAGATATGCCCTTCGAAAATCAAATGATGCAGAAGCTTAAGACCCAAATGAAGGCAACTGAATAGAGCCTCAAGAAAGGGAGGGGAAAGGGGGAATTGTGCTGCTGTTCACAGATTGATTACGGACCAAAAAAATTCCTGAGTTAAATTGAAATTTTAGTTTAAACTTCAAATCAATGTTGTTTAAGCAGTGCAGAATTCTTCTCCCATGTTCTTATGTTCAGCATGTATGAAATGAGTATTATTTACATTTTACTAGGGTGTGGAATGTCCGATACAATCATTCTCATGACCAGTTAGTTCTTACGGGCAGCAGTGATAGCAGAGTCATTCTTTCCAACATGGTGTCCATTTCTTCTGAACCCTTTGGACATCTGGTGGATGATGATGAGCTTAGTGATCAAGAGGACCACCTTCAGTAGGACAAGTATGACGCTTATTTATTTCCCCCCAGGCCTTGATTGTATGAGCTTTTGTATTATAATAATTAACTTAATGCTCTTTACTGCTTTTAGGATTTTTGTGTACATGCCCTACAGGTATGTAATCAAACTTGTTTTGATTTAGCTGCATTGAAATCTTTGGAGGAATCCACATTTCTAAAACTAATTGGCACAGTTGGTGTGTATTAAGGGGTGTAAGTCAGATTGTGGTACTGTAGTTCTAATATCTGTCACTTCATTAAAGTCGATGGAAACACTCCTGTTGACTCAAATGGAAGTACATTTATTATTATTCAAGAGTTAGAAGGTTTCTTTTTTCCCATAAAGTTTCATAATATGCTTTCTTTTCTTTTTTTTTCTTTTTGAATGCATGTCCTCCATCCATACATATTTTTTTTTATTTTCACACGTGAGTCTCTGCATGCACACACTGGTGTTCTCCCACTTGAATTTTGAAAATGTCCCCCAAAAGTTAATTGTGTGTAAATGAAAGACATCTTAAGCGTTAAATGAAATGAGGAAGGACAAGAGTGCACATGGACAGCTGGTATGTTTAGCCAAGATGATTATGAGATGGGAACTTCTTACTGTTGGGAGCAGAGAACGGATTTCCCATTGTGATTGCTGGTACTTCTTCCATGAGACCGGGATTGGCCGCTGTCAGAGCGAGACAGGATGCTGAGCTTGCTGGACCATTGGTCTGACTCAGTATGGCATTTCTTACGTTCTTAAGAGCGATAGCAACAAGATCATGGTTGCTCAGCTGCCTGTAGCCGTTTGGGAAGGGTGGGGATATAAATATAAATAATGTATTATATGTATCCATTGATTATTCAATTAAAAGCAATCAAACTTAAAGCTAGATCTCCATGACTATATTATATGTATATAGTTATATTGATAGGCACAGGGTATTGGAGAATCCTCAAATTTGATCTAGCTGGTGTTGAGTTCCACTCATTCTGCCCAAGGACTAGCACTTTCAGTGTGCTTGGAAAAGGAAGGAGTTCTTAGTTTTGTAATGCCAGATTTTGCACACAGTTAGCAAGAAATAGAAGTCCCATGCTCAGTAGTGAGGTTTAAGTTGGGGAAATCAATTAGGCAGACTAAAACTGCCAAAGCATCAGAGGAAGAAATATGTCCAAGAGTAGCTAGTAGCCCAAATGGATGGAGTTAATAAATAACACGAGAGCCCCCTATGAGTGGGTGTTGTGCGAGTGTTCCACTCGCCCACGTGCTGTGCGTGCCAAACCTAATACGCACAAGGGGCTGTAGGGGAGGATATGCCCCAAGGTGCAGCAGGGAGGCAGGGAAGCCAGACACTTCCACTTTCCTCCCGTTCTCCTTGGATACTTTAGCAACTACGGAAGCTCGGCACCCTCTCTTGTGAGCCCTGGAGTCTCATTTCAAGGCAGAGAGGGAGAGGCAGGCAAGTGGGAAGCTGCAGAGAGAGAGATCTCCCAAGCACAAATCCAATCCAAGTTGATTTGCTGATCCATTCAGACCCAAGCCAGTCCCAGCCCTGCTCTCCAGTCACCCACTTCCTATCACAGCAAGCAACAGTAGCTACAGCCCATCACTTACTCTTCCCCAAACACACACCAGCTCCTCTGCAGCCTAATAAACAGCACAAAAACAAGTGGGTGCACATTCGCCAGCATTAGCCTTCACAGCAGGCTCTACTTGGGGTGAGTGGTCCTGACCATCTAATACACAGCCTGCTCCCTGTTGCCCAATAGCAAGGACGTACTACAAGAGCACTAAAACGGCAGTACTGCAACTGCCACATTGTGCTCTGCGGCTCTGTCTTTGGACTCCACACTAGACCACAGACCCTGCATATAAGCAGCCTGTAGTTACTTGTGGGTTGGAGATAAGAAATAAGTGTAAATATAGGTCACCGCATCCTTTTGGGTCACTGTTAGGACAAACCACAAGGTGTGGGTAAGCAATACTTTGAAAAAAAATTTAAAAAATAAATCCAATGACACTAGGCACTTAACAAATGTGTTCTTGAAGTCACAGGTATTCTGTCAGTACTTTCTGTACAACCTGCATCCAGTAATCTAAAACCTATTGCTTACCGGACAGGGAACGAGGAAACTAAATGTAGGAGGCAAGTATCTCTCTCATTCAGGTCCTGAAAATGAAGTTAACCATTATCATAAATGTTTCGTACAGTAATGGAACAGTTCCCCACGAGGAAACCCAAGCCCACAGGGAGATGGGTGCAGTCAGTAACACCAGAATCAATGGGAAATGGGCTGTCCTCAAAAGCACTTAATATAGTGACTACCCTGCCTTTAATGATAGTAGTTTATTTATTTTTTTATTTTATTGCATTGCATTTATATGCCGCCCCCTCATGCCTACAGCATCTCAGAGCAGCTTCCATACAAAAAAAAATCAATATTTAAAACACCAGTAAAAATAAAACAATATTTAAAACACCAGTAAAATTCACAACAATTAAACCCCTCATTTACCCACCCACCCCTACCCACCCCAAAGGCCTGGGAGAACAGCCATGTCTTACGTGCCCGACGAAAGGCCAGTAGAGTTGGGGCCAGGTGGGCTTCCTCTGGGAGGGAGTTCCACAACCGCGGCCCTACCACCGAGAACGCCCTCTCCGTTGTGGCTTCCCGCTTCACATGGGAGACCTCTAGGAAGGCGCTCCCGGTGGATCGAAGAGGCTGTCCTGAAACGCAGAAGGCGAGGCAGTCCCTCAGATACCCGGGGCCAAGACCGTATAGGACTTTATAAATCAAAGTCAACACCTTGAATCTGGCTCGGTACGTTAAAGGCAGCCAGTGCAGTGCACCGAGCACAGGTGTAATGTGCTCTCTTCGTCCCGTCTCCTGTTAGGCGATGGGCTGCCGCGTTCTGCACTAGCTGCAACCTCCGAGCCAGCGTCAAGGGAAGCCCCACATAGAGGGCTTTACAGTAGTCCAGCCTTGAGATGATGAAGGCATGGATCAGAGTGGCCAGGTCGGATCTGGAGATGTATGGGCGCAGCCTCCTCACGAGAGGCAGCTGGCGGAAAGCCACCCTTGACACCACCTCCACCTGCCCGTCCAGGCAGAGGCCTGAGTCCAATACCACCCCCAGACTTCGTACCTGCTGGGCCACAGAGGGGCTCACAGCCTCCACAAGGGGGGCCAGCACCTCCCCTGCTTTACCCACCATCATCATCTCCGTCTTATCAGGGTTGAGCCTCAGTCTGCTCTGCCACAACCATATCGCAACGGCCTACAAACACTGGGACAGCACAGAGACGGCAGGACCTGGGTCGGTTGAAAAGGAGAGGTAAATCTGGGTGTCGTCAGCATATTGGTGGCAACACACACCAAATCCTCTCACGATCTCCCCCAAGGGCTGCATATGCACATTAAATAATAATGGGGACAAGATCGAACCTTGTGGAATGCCGCAATCCAGGACCTGGGAGGACAACCCGCTGGGTCCTCCCCAAGAGGAATGACTGGAACCATCCTAGGACAGTCCCATCCAGACCCCCCCAGGTCACGCAATTGTCTCAACAGCAGCCCATGGTCCACTGTATCAAACGCGACCGAGAGATCTAGCCAGACTAGTAACGTTGAACGTCCTGCATCCATCTCCCGGCGGAGATCATCCACCAAGGCCACCAACGCCGTCTCTGTACCATAGCCAGAGTGAAACCCTGATTGAAATGGGTCAAGGAAACCAGTACTATCCAGATGAACCTGGAGCTGCAGAGCCACTGCCCGTTCAGTAACCTTCCCTAAAAAGGAAAGGCTAGAGACGGACTGGTAGCTGGTGAGTGCATCCACATCCAGAGTCGACTTCTTCAGCAGGGGACGCACCACGGCCTCCTTGAGGTCGGGGGGCAATCTACCATGCCAAAGTGATGTGTTGATTACCCCCGTCAGCACCATCCCCAACATCTCCCTGGGGGCTTTCACCAACCAGGACGGGCAAGGATCTAATTCACAACTAGTGGCTCTAACAGACCCCAAGACATCCACAGCATCGGCTGGCGTCACTTCCTGAAACTCACCCCAGAAAGATGGACCAGACGGAACTTCCATCACCTCATGCTCCCACTCTACTGTTCCTAATCCAGTGTCGAAGTTGCTCTTGATCCGAGCGATCTTGTCTGCAAAGTAGATTGCAAACTCCTCACAACGGACCTGGGATAAGTCCCCGTCCAGGCAGAGGGAGACTGGACTGACCAGCCCCCGTGTCACCTGGAACAGCTCCGCTGGATGCGACTTTGCAGATACTATGAGGGTGGCAAAGAACTCTTTCTTTGCCACTCTCACAGCCTCAACGTAGGACCGCAAATGGACCCTATGGAGAAGTCGGTCAGATTCAGCACGAGTCCGACACCAGCATTGCTCTAGTCGCCTACCTACCTGCTTCATACACCGCAGCCCCTTAGTAAGCCAAGGTTTTTGCGATGACGAGACAGGTAGGAAATGTTTTGGAGCCACCCAGTCAATAGCCTCCCCCCCCCCC
>QEPC01003318.1:1472022-1487857 GCA_003113815.1 Sphenodon punctatus
CCCCCCCCCCCCCGAGCAAGGTGTTCCACGCCCGGAACAGCTCATCAACAGGTTGGCCATCAGAAGCCAGGGTTATATCCCCCATGGCCTCCTGGAACTGCCAGGGTTCCATTAGCCTCTGGTGGCGGACCATCCTAACTGGTCCCATCCCCTTCCGGGGGTGACGCACTAAGAGACTGGTCTGAAGGAGATAATGATCCGTCCACGACAAGGGCACAGCCTTCAATTCCCCCACTACCGGATCACCCGCCTCAAGGCCAGAACAGAACACCAAGTCAAGGGTGTGCCCCTGCCCCCACGTGGGTTGGGCAGGTGACAACCTGGGACAAGTCCATGGTTGCCATGGCGGCCATGAACTCTCGCTCCACTCCCACAAGGCCGGCATCGGCATGGGCATTAAAGTCCCCCAGGACCAAAGTCCTGGAAGAGTTCAGCGCCACCACCAAGACCAGCTCCGCTAGAGTGGCCAGGGATGCCACTGGGCAGGAAGGAGCCCGATATACCAGCAGCACCCCCAACTTGTCCCTGGCCAAATCAAACACCACATGGAGGGCCTTGATCTCAGGAATATCTGGAACTGGATATCTCCTAACTGACCATGTCTCTTTAAAAATCATAGCTACACCACCTCCCCGGCCCCCAATGTGAGGCTGATGCAGCACGGCGTACCCAGCTGAAACAAGATCGGCCAGGGTTGGCCCAGCCTCCTCGTCTAGCCAGGTCTCCGTTATACACGCAAGTTTTTGGAAAATGTTCTCTGAAAACAAGTGGCAGACTGATTTCTGGCAAGTGTGACATCCCTGGATGATTCTCTGACAGGGACCATACAGTCATAAACCCAAATATGGGGGCCATTTTAACATTTACAGCAGGGGTTCCCAAACTTTTCGCCTGTGTGACCCTATTTTGAGACTTATGTATTGCTCCGGGACCCCAAATGACAACAAAGGAATGCAAGCTTTATCAAATAACAATAGAGATTGTGAATCCATCCACCGATGGTGCAAACCCTATCGTCAGATGTGGCTTCCCACTTGTGCTTGCTCTGGACCTTCGTTTGTAACATGTTGCAGCACTCGTACCCTGTTAAACTTTTAATTTAGGGACGCAGCATTCCTAATGTTTAATTCTAGACATTTTAAACATGACTTGGTAGACTGTTTGTTTGTTTATTTTGCATGGGAGGAGTGACTTCTTGCACTCACTCGGCTGAGTAACCATTTTAGCCGCAAACAGCATCTAGGAAACACTGTGGGTTTAATCAAGTACAGCAAAGGTAAACCACATGCTTTGTTAGTAGATGTCATCTTTGCAGGAAAAGTAGCACATCTCTTTGGATTAAACATAAATGTTCAGAAACAAGAAAATTCTTGATTTCTTAGACTTTTGAGACTCCATGTTTTTCAGGTTACGTGTTTTAATTGGAATTAAATCTTTTTCTTGGATGTATTTCAGTAAGGGGAGTATAATGTGACTGACTAATCCTGAACTGCACAACCATGAAGATTTACATACAGAGCTCAGAGCTATCCACTGCTGTATGCGTACTCACTTTATAATTAAGTTTGTCTCAGCGTTTCAATAAGCAACTCCTACCTTTTAAGGATTTATAGCATGAAGAAAAACAATTATTTTGAGCAAATTTTGTTCCTTCAATTAGTAGAGGAATTTAAAAATAAAAAAGGAATTATTTCTAGTAACTGTTCTAAAAAACTATACTTTCTACAAAGATGCTGTCCACAAAGATTTTTTATTATAAAGGGGAAGAAAATGACACTTTGGTTGTAGTTGTCAAACCTTGCATCTTTGTGAATGTTACACTCCTTGTATTTCCTTCTGTTCCCCTTCCTTCATCTCTCTCTCTTCCCCCCCACCCCTCGTGTCTCAAATTGTAAGCCCCAGGGCAGGGACCGTATCTATTCCATTATTTTGTAAAGCACCAGGTACATTGCTGGTGCTATATAAATTCTTTCTAATAATAATAATAACCTTTACTCCAAATTTGTGTGGAAATACTCTGGAGTAACTAAGCCAGCAGCTTCTGGAACCTTGTTCTTATGAGCATAATTTAAATAGAATAGTTACTCCAGAGGTAGATTCTGCGGAGTAGCTACATCTCACCATCTTTGTTTCCATAAGCAGGGAGACTCAGGGATTAAATAGCTGCTCTTCTCTCCTTGGTGGTAGGGAACTGTGAGCAGGGGAAGCTGGAGTAACAAATAGTCAGTGAGGCAGAGTTACTGTGAGGGAAACACAAAAGGAGAAAGTGCTGAGAGTTTCTGGGACAAGAGAGGACTCGGAGGGAGGAGGTCATTACCTCCCTCCATTAAAAAGATGAGCAAGCCTACATCATGACTTTAATCCCACTTGTTTTGAGTGGTAACTGTTACTCATCCCAAAGCTCTTCCCCTGCCCAGACCTCATATTTCTAAAGCAAGGGTGTTTCTGAGCCTGATCCTATAGCCTGCTAGCCATCAAGAGACTTTATTTCCTCAGGGCCTCCTGTGAGATGATTACTTATGCACAGTTCTTGGGATAAAGCATCAAGGCAATCTAAAGCCAGGATCCCCAATGCCCAGCATGTGTACAGGCACCCTGCTGCCTTAGACTGGAGCCAGCAACAGACCTGTACTCCCGTCTCTGTATGGTACCCTCTTGCTGGGTAAGCTGCTAGGGTGACTGAATGGAGAATCTTCCCTTCAAAGGGCCAAAGAGGCACAGTTTGAAAGAGAAATCATCCCCTTAACCAGAGATAGCTATCTGGAGCAATAATACAGAGCAACAATGGTGTATGCTGAAAACAAACAAAACTTTACTTAAGAAGGGGTAGGAGTGAGAAGTCAGGTATGGTACCAGGGAACACAAAGCAAGTCGGTTACCATAGTCATATAGTTCAGCCTCTCTAGTGGGTATGTCTCTGTGTGCACCACAACCGACCAAGCAGACAGAATCTGCTATCCCCAAGCTGAACACTCCAGCACCCTCCTTACAGACTAAATCCATGGGCACCTCTTGTAGCTGCTGTCTTTAGATGGTACAGGACAGGATATAAGCCAGGTTGAGTCCAGGATGTTTGAGGAGCCTTGACTCTTTCCTACTCTAGGTCATTGCTCGGTTCTTTGGGCATGACCAGAGAGTGTAGGTCCGAACTTTAGGGTAAGCAGCAAAACTCCCATTAAGCCTGGGGCCTGTGTGCCATTTGCTTCTGTCCACTGCAAACACTCATTTATCACCTTCAAACTCAGAGGATTGTGCCCTTTATTGGTGAGTTGGAATCAGGAAACATAAGTTTGCTCTTTGTTTTGTTTTGTTTTGTTCCCAGTGTGTGAGGATTGTTCCAGGAAAGTGCTGAGTGTTGTAGCCGTATCCTGGAAAGTACTTAAGCACATGCTTTGAACTGACTTGCTTTAGATTAGCTGCATGCTTAAATTATGCGTGCACCTCTGGGTCAGACCAGAGTGCTCAGCAGTTTACAGGATTGAGCTTTGAATGATGTTTAAAAAAATAAATTGCTCCTTTCTCATACAAGCAATATCAAAATAAACTCAGCAAAGAACATTTTTCAGCTACTATACTGTGTTCATGTGGCTCCTGCAGTTAACTACAATGAAGCCACGTTCTCAACCTAGAAAAGACTGAGAGGGTCTCAGTCCATATAAGTTGGCCCTCATTTCCATATAAATATACCTATATATTTTTTAAAAATCAAGCACACACAATAATATTTGCTTGGACTTGCATTTGCATCCTCCTTAATTAATAGAGAAGATGAAATAGCATGTTTTCTGAATTTACCAGCAATAAAGCCTGCAGTTGATAAGTTATACCCTACCATCACAGGGAGAGGGCACCTGCAGGTTAGAACTCAGTGGGGTGTGTTTGGCCCTATGGCTGCATTTTGAGTACCCCTGCTGTACATCGTTGCTGCTCTGTTGGATCAGGTTTATTTCCAAATAACTTCCAGGTTGAACACAATTTAACTTCGGCTCTGTGGCTGTGATGGAGAATTAAATGATTTCTGGTGGTTTTGGTGATTTTTTTTTTTAAATCAACTTTTTAAAATTTGAACTTTGATGTCAATACGGAATCGGAAGCACTGCAAACCCTAGAGACTGTTAGCATGAACAGTAATTGGAAATAACAGCACTCAACATGAAAACAATTATCCAAGGGTAAACAGGCTTCTCTTGCCAGACTGTAACACAATTAACCTCAAAGTTATTTAGTAAAATGAAAGCTCCCCTCCTTTTAAAGACGACGCTTTCACTCAAGGCAGCTAATGGGGGTCATGTTATACAAATGGAATAACACACAGAAAACCAAAATCTACACCAACTCTCAATTTGACACAAGGTCTCAAGTCCATTGATTATTTTTCATGATAAGAAAGTAAGATGCTCAAATGCCAGGGTGATGGATGCAATATAAGGACCTAAATGAATACATAAATGTCTGTCCAGAAAAAGCTCTCAAGATGATATATGAAAAAATGACACTAAGGAAAACTTCCTTAGGAAGAATTTCCTACAAGGTAAAAATAATGATCTGTGTGCATATAATCCACCCCTCCTCTGAGGGGCTGGGAGTCTAAACACCTGGTACACTAGATGAGCCAATCAGAGATAATGGAATATACCTTTTAATCATGAAAACATTGAGTCCAAACAATTGGAGGGGAAAATTCTCATGAGAGGCTCAGCAATTACAGATTTAAACACGATACGACTTAATGTTCTATCAGGGAATAATAACGTTTTCATAATTTATAAAAAATGAAACCATGTTAAGCAAATTCTAACATGAACAGTTAGAGCAAAATGATATGAATAAAAATCAGCCGACATCTAAACTAATGTACCTTGTTTTCCTGCCCATCTCCGTCTCTGTGCTTAATATTTACATCCATCCAGCCTTGTCTCGGGTCTTACTAGGTGAAAAAAGAGCATTAGATAAATGAGAGTGCTCTATTACTTTTTGATCTGGATGAAATGGCTTTTTCATCTTGACCAAAACAGGGAATAGTTAAAATCCCATTCCTGTTCTAGTGTGACTAAAAATTTCTATAACTAAAAATGAATAGATAAATGTCTGACCAGAAAAAAACTTTCAAGATGATATATGATAAATTGACTCTAAGGAAACTTCCTTAGGGAGAATTTCCTACAAGGTTCGTATTTCCTACAATACTTTCCATAGTATCATATTGCAGCACCTCAGGGAGTTTTCAGTTACCAAAATAATATGAGGTGTTGGAGAGACCCAGTAGACACCTTATCTGTGTGTTTCTGGGCAACGGATAAAATGCTCCGACTCCAAGAGATTTACCCTTTTGAGAAGCAGAGTTCTGTCTCTGCAATCTTCAGGCTTTTCATTTCCACTGACTTCAGATTTCAGTTATATTGGGCCACATTCCACACTAGGCTTTGCAGGTGTAGCCCCATTGTCCTGGTAGACCAACTCAGAGATACATGCTTTGATGAAAGAAAGTAAGAATTGTCTT
The DNA here is from genome assembly GCA_003113815.1 of Sphenodon punctatus. NCBI lineage: Eukaryota > Metazoa > Chordata > Lepidosauria > Sphenodontia > Sphenodontidae > Sphenodon > Sphenodon punctatus. The sequence goes on from QEPC01003318.1 coordinate 1,477,523, forward strand.
CCAGGCCAGAAGCGGAACGTATACTGTTCCTGCAGCACATTTCATTTTGATGGCTTTTTTTGTAGTATCACATTTCTTTACAAAGGATTTATAGGCTATTGCCTCCTTCAGTTCCTTAGTAGCGATGTCTGTCGGCTATGTTTTTGGGGGGAGTGGGGTGGGAGGGACAATGGCTTAGAAATGCTGCTATTTCCATCTTGTGTGGTCTGAAGAACTCTTTTTGGAGCAATAGGCTTTCCTTTTGGAATGCTGCAAGTGTATGTTAATCCCTGAAGGGAAATTCAGCAAAGGAAAGTCAACAATAAATGAGGGCTAAAAATAGAAGAGATAAAATACAGAACAGCGGCAGTTCTGCTAATGCAACACTTCTTTGCTGGGCACACATACTCCCATGACTTATTTAAATGCCGTTATACAAAATATATGATTTGATACACCAATGTAACTGCATGCAGAAAGTAGTGCAGACCAGTGGTTTATTCATCCCCATTTATGCAGCTTCTTGTTAACTGAAACTCCTGCTTAACTGAAAGTCGGTCATGTCCCCTGACAGCAATGTGCACCATACATTGCTCCCCTACTTATCCAAAGAGACATCTGAAACCTTCAGAATAATGGAGTTCTGGATAAGTGGGTGAGCATTGCGTGAGGCACACTGTTGTCTGGGGACATGACCAACTTTCCTTTAAACCAGGCATGTCGGGGAACAGGAAGTTGCAGGGTTGGGGGTGGGGTGGGGGGGACAGTGCAGGAGGAGATAAAATGTACGCTGTATGTTTATCCTGCAGGAAATAGCCCTGTATTCACAACTGATACCCCACCCCACCACAAACCACATGCTGTCTCTTCCATGATAACTATAGTAATTGTCCTAAAGCAGCTTTAGGTATAAAATGATGGATCTTCAGACTAAGCATTGGAAACCACACTGCAGTATTATAGAGTGCTCCTGATTTATTCATTCAGTTCAGTTTAATTTTAATTGTGACAAGTTCACAGCCGATTGTACCAGCCAGATGGATCAACACTAATACTAAATGAAATACTTCAAGACATATTAATTCAACAGCCATATAAATTCAATGTAAATTTCAATATATAAATTGAATATATAATTCAATAAATTCAATATAAATGAAAGCCATATACATTCAGTCTTTATTTATTTATTTTTTAATTTTTTTTTGCTCATTGTGCTTGTAGATATGCATTTATTTATTTATTTATTTATCTATCATTGCTGGATGAACCAGGGAAAAAGGTAAAGGATGTCCTGCAATTCAACACTTTATTTCTGTATCAGCCATATCTGTTAAATGATTGATTGGCATTTGCTGAGTTCTTGAAGGGTATTTGCCATATTCTCCTATTTGAAAGATGGTACCTATAATATAAATATCGGTTTCTGGGAAGCAAGAAGATGTTGCTGAAAGAATAATGAAGTTTCATCAAACAGGAGTGATCCTTTGTAGTTGAAGGGTAATCTAAGGTCATCGACTAGAAACCCCCTAACAGTTTAGCTTCAGAATAATGTGCCAAAATGACTTACTTTGAGAGGCATCTGATGGGAAAATGGATGAGATTTGTAAGTAGAATGAAGAGTGAAACTGCACATAACTAAGTAGCCTGCGATCAATTAATTACGAGTGCAGCCACACGAGCTTCAGCGGGCCCAATGCCCGCGTGGCCCCATCACGGACAACTGCAGCCGCCGCACTGTGGGTCCAGCGTGGGGAACAGGGCAGGCAGTCAGCTCTCCTGTAAGGAAGCCGGGCGGCCAGGCCGCTGTTGGAGCTCCCCCCAGGACTGAGGCTTTGGCCACATGAGTGGGTGCCCAGCTCTGCCCTCCCTCCCTCCCCTGGCCCAACCCAAATCCTGGCTGCGACGTGGCCATGTGTGGTGGGTGACGGCGCCTGCTGCTCAAAGCCCTGCTGTGGAGGTTGCCACACGGTGGGGCAGAAGAAGCCTGGGCACATGGCTTGGCCAGCCTTACCCCATTACCCCAGTGTGTACCATTGTGTGTAAGGTTGCTATGCAACACATCTTATGCTTTTTTCTGAGGACACATCATGCAGCAGCCAGCTTGTCACCCTACCATGTGGCAGGGGAACATCTGGCGGTCACACCATGCACTGTATCACATAAACTGGTTGCCCAGTTGTGTTAAGGCTATCCAAGGTGCAATAGGCTGCCCATGGCATCGCGTGTGACTGGACCCCATGTCTGCTTTTGAAATCTAAAGTTTACTTGTATATCTTTTTCTTGTAAATAAACATTTTGTAATACCATATTAGGCTCCAAGCACCCAAATTGCCAAGCATTTCAATACTGAGGTGATAATGGGTGTTTTCAGGTGGATAGAAATTAATCTTTGCATTAGGAGGCAAGAAAGCTTTTTCCTAAGAGGAAATTGGCAGTAGAAGAGGAAAGCGATAAGTGGTATAGTTTTAACTTGTCCCTCACAAAATCTTTTCCCAGGTCCGGTGGCACTGTAATTAGAGTCTTGCCTGAGTAAGAACTGCATTGCCAGATGATGGTATGCAGGGTCAGACTCTTGGATCTTGCTAACAAAATACATTGTGAAAATTAATAAAATGAATTTTATTAGTAACAGCTTAAAATTGTGGGGGCCTCTCTTAGACCCTTAATTTATCTTCTGTGAAATTGTGGTTTCAGGTTTGCCCTCTGTTATGTTTTGCCTGTTCTTCAAAACAGGCAAGATGAGTTGGTTTAGTGAGACAGAGAATTGCCTTGAAATGTGAATAACTGACATTTTATGTCACTAGATAGAGAATTGTCACTCATAGCTATCAGTGAATTTAATATTGACTTAACCAAGGTATGTTTTCTGAAACCTAAGCATTGGTGGTTGCTATAAAATGGTATTTCCACTGAGTGTCCTGCAGGATCCTTGCATAGTATACCAGTGTCTGAATGCCTATCCACTTTTGTGGAAGAGGAGCTTGACATTTACATTGCTTTATAAACCAGGTACAATCACTACTCTTTGCTTTTTATTATTCTAGGATTAAAGAGCCACTTCAGGACAGCATAATAGCTACCTACGAGGAACACGAGGACAGCGTGTATGCAGTAGAATGGTCTTCAGCAGACCCTTGGCTCTTTGCCTCCTTAAGTTATGATGGAAGGCTTGTTATTAACAGAGTTCCCAGAGCCCTTAAATACCACATATTGCTATGATTTGCTCACATTCCAATGGGTTCATATCTTGAGAATTTTTTCAAAGCTTGAAAGTGGATGAGAATTAGGAGTTCTCCTTTTTCAAAGTAGGTGTTGCAAATTCAGTGAGTTTTTGTTCCCTGTAAGCATTTAATAATTAAAGAAAACCTTGGCTAACAGTGAAATTGTCATCTTCATTGTCTTATATTTTCTTTGGAACAGGGATGATAAATATATATTGAGGTTGTGCCTGTATGTTAACAAGGAGATTGTCCACATCCAATTCTGGAAGTATAAAATCTTCAATGGGACTTAGACTCTTAGGTGTTTTTACTTTTAAGCGGTGCTGTTTCTTGACATGAGTGAACCTCATGTACCACTACATTGCTGTAGTTTTACGCCTGTGTAATTTCTTTCCATGCAGTTATATTTTCATAAGTATAAAGCTGAAATAGTGCAGTGCTGCAACAGTAGGTTTACAAGAATTCCTCTCTCTTTTTCTACACATAGTCGAAACATTATATTCCCTACTTGCATTATATTCCCTACTGTAGTCTATTAACTATTCCAGCTCGTTTTTAATTATTATAGATACGACGGGATGGTCGAAAGGGCTCTCTTAATTCATTCCTATACTTTTTACCATTCTGTTTCCTTCCGTGCACATTCTAACCATAAATGTTAAGGATGAGGATTAAGTCATGCACACAGCTACAATCTATTACTACTTTAATTCATAATGCTGTCAGAGAGAGATGAAAAATACTTTGTTGAGCAATTACAGGCCCTACAGGCGTGTTGGTAGTATACCATGCTGTAAATTTATGAAATATACACTATACATTTTGTAAGGGATAACTGGATCTCCTTCCATTTTCTGGTACCTCAGCGACTGTTTCAAAAGCCCTGTTTAGTATTAAGAGTCTGTTAAGTGACAGTTAACACACTTGTTTTTCATTCTGTATACGGCAGCTTAATTTTTCAGTCCAGCCTTCAGTCCTAAATGGAAAGTGTAGCGGTCAGTCTGGGGCTTAGCAGGATTCCACACTCACCGACTCAGTACACTTTTCATTTAGGACTGTTTTCAACCACTGAGCTGTGGTATGCAGGACAGAAAAGCAAATGTGCTAACTGCCATTTAACACACTGGTAAAGTTTACTAACAGGGCTTGCAGAGTGTGTGGGGGGGGAGGGAATTCTGCTTTTAGCCAGTAGCAGGGAAGCTCTTGCCCACCACCACTCCCCCTTCAAGATCAGTTATACAGTAACTTCTTTTTTTGCCAAATTTAGTCCCTTTTAATTGAATGCTAAGAATGAAAACAACACTGATTTCTGTTTGACTGAGTATTATTGCTAGCTGTAATAAAGATTCTTAGCAGCATTTTTATTATTGCTTGCTTGGTTGTACCATTGGACAGCAATAAGTATCACAGACATGCCCATTTTTACTTATGTTTGAAGTTCTGGTAAGTTAAACTGTTTTAGATGGCCCGCTAAATTCGACTCCACTGTATGTTACTTTTTAACACCATATTTTAAGTGGCAATTTTTGTTGTCCTTTACATAATTTTTTAGAAATGACTGTAACTTGTAACCCATTATAGTACAGCCACAGAAGCTTCTTGTCTTGTTTTTATCTTAACATGAATATCAGATCTCACCTTGGACACAGGGTCGCTAAATGTTCTCTGAAATGTTTGCAAGGAAACTCTCTTCTGTCTTTGACTGGATGCCATTCCTCCATGTGCTTAGAGGGTATCGCTGGCTTTGTATTTATCACAGGCCATGCTTTGCCAAGTTGTCTTCCGTTCACGTAGATGGCACCCAGAGCAGGTACTGCAGTGGCTGGCTTGTTTAAAGGTAGGTAGTTATCCGCATAAAGTGCAGGAGACTCAAAGTCTAGATGTGAACGCACAGAAAAACAAGCCATGCAACTATTGACCTCCCCCAATAACTGTTACTGTGCTTTCTTTGCTGTCTTTAGGAGCTTAAGAAGGACTCATGATTGCTGGGTTTTTATACCAGCTCAACACTGTTGTTTCCAGGTAACTTCTGTACTTCCGGGATGGGTGAAAGTGCTCCCCTGATTGTACAGTAGACAGGCCGTACTGAGGATAAGCTACAGAATGCTAGTAACCAAGGGAAGAAAAGATCAATACATACATCCTCCTATTATTCCTGCTGTTGCTATAGTGACTGCTTGTATTGCTGTTGAAGGGTCAGCCTGTCACTAACCTTTGCTTGTCCTTACCCAGCAGCTGGATCGAAACACATCTCAATGTGATTGTGTGTGTGTGTGTGTGTGTGTGTGTACACGCTGCTGCCAATGCAGGACAAGATACTGAAAACGTGGCTGAATCTGTTGGCCAAAAAGAAGAGGAAAGTTGGTGTCTATTCCTAGATGACTAAAGAATTTTTGCAGAAGAGCCCTTTGAAATGAACGACTTCTACTTCAGTAATAGCATTTATTTGACTTTCATCTATATTTTCATGGGACTCCTATTTTCTCTGCAATTAATGTCACCTTAAACTGTTTTTCCTTATTTTTCGTACTTGGTCATTGCAGACTACATGCAGTTGAAACATTTTGTAATCTCTTGTCTTTAGCAATAAGTTCTTTCTAGCAATAAAGCAGGACTTAAAATATTGGTGGTTCTAGGTGTAGGGAGGGCAGTTCATGTGCTTCTTTTGAATTTAAAATCTGAATTTTGGCCATAAAAATGGTTCAACTTGCCCATGAAAAGTTACAGGCTCTTAATATGAATGGGTGACCTTCAAAAGTTTTTGTGCCTGTGTGTGTGTCTAGAGAGAGAGAGAGAGACTGTCTGTCACTTGAATTGGTATTTCATGTCTCCAGGACAGAAATTACATGTGTTTTCAGTACAAGTCAATGGATTTAGGACTAGAAAGTGAAGGTGGTGATAAAGGTATTTTATTTCAGCTTGTATAAAAAAGCCATGAAGCAAATTTGATCACAACTGCATTGCTTTCCTTGCTTTTCTTTCCATTTAATAACATGTAGGCCAGATGCTATCTAGACTAAATCGTGTGGTTGCACTGTGTCCAGTAGAACTAAACCACTTCACATCAGCTGATTACCTGGCACTATACTTTTTTTTTAGAAATGCTTTCCTTCTGGTTTAGTTATGTGTCATAAAGGACTAACAAATCTCCCTTAAAGACAAACTGTATGCACCAGATCAGATGTAAGGAACCAGAAGGTCCTTAATTGTCCCCATATTGCGATGGGCCTCTCTCAATAAAGAAAGTCTCTGAGAGCAGACACATTGAGTCTCCCAAAACAAAAATAACACTCTGCTCCGGTCAAATAGCAAACACAGTTATAGTGACAAGAATAGCTCAGTATGACCCTCCCTGCGCGTTTCTGTCACCTGGGGTTTGGTCACCTTCAGGCCAGACTTGTGCCCACCTTCCCTGCTGCAGGGAACTCTGAGCCCAGGGTTCTCTGCAGCTTTGTGAACGTGTATTGTTTCCCTAACAGGCTCTGAGGCAGGTTCCACCTTTTCTCCCAGCCTCAAGGATCCTCGGCCTACTGTAGGGGATGACTCTCTCTAGGGCCTTTCAAGTGGCCTCCCCAAGAGGTCTGGTCAAAAGCCTTCTTCCCAAGAACCCACTTCCTCCGGCCTCTTTTTTTCTCCAAATGTTTGGGCTCTTGCGTGCTTTGGAGACTTCTCTGTCCTGTTGCACCCAGGACCTTTGCAGCAGGCAGCACAAGAGATTTCTATCAGCCCTGCCCTTGCAGCCAGGTCAGCCAACCCCAGTTTTACCCTCAAGCTAGTGCTCCAGAATGGGCTATGCAAACCATGTGATATTATATGACCAGCATTTGCAAGAACAATGGAGTAGCTCTTAAAGCAGAAGAAACAAATCTTGAGTGTGTTTATTTCATTCTAATTTCTTTTTTTGAGATGGGAAAAGATATGGACTGTAGGAGAGAGAAAGCATGTTAGGAATGAAAAGATGCAAATGACAAGCAAAATATTTTTTTTGCACATTTTCAAGCTCCCACATGACCTCTTTATCCCCACCCATTAACCCTCCCCTTCTCCCTACATGCACGCACTCTTTCTCAACTCTCTAATTTATTGTAAGTTGTATTTTAAGGAAATTTAGAGGGAAAGCTTTCCTTGATCAGAGTTGAAATTCTTTTTGATTCCCTGTGGAAATTGTCCTTTTTGTTGTAAACCTCTCCATTCCTTCCTTCCCTGGAAGAGGAATGTTGTTATAGGCCTATCTGTTTTGTGCAAGTGAAAGACTTGCCACCACAATGTACAAAGCCCTTAACCCTTACATTGGACAGAGCTTTGAATGATCCCACAACTGTGGGCATTAGAATATCTTGGAAGCCATTAGGGAGTTAAGTTTGGTTTTTTTAGCTGTTTTTATGTATTGTTTTTATATGCTGTATGCTGCCCTGGGCCTTATTATGAAGGGCAGCATATAAATCTGAATAAATCAAATAAAAGTCTTTTGTCAAAGCCATGAGTTGGGAAAATTTGCACAAACCTTTTTCAGCTTCTGAGACCTTATACAACTGAGAACTGAAGAGGGGTTTTTTTTAAGCTGGATTGTTGAAGAAAACCATCAGATTGCTTTATTTAGCACCAGCAATGCAAGTTTCCCACCCACTATTCCATTATTATAGAATTATTAAAATGCTTGAAAATCTGTTTCATGCTTTGTTTTCAATTTTTTAAAATGATATGAGAAAGGAATTGCAAATTCTTTTGTTCTGCATTTTACACTGGACCCAAGCCCGTTGGACTTGATGAGAATTTTCCCTTTGGGTTTGACACTGCACTGTTCTAGCTCAAAAGATAGCATCGATGTTTACCTTTTTTCTGTTAATATTAAATTTAACTTGACCTGTACTCAAGTTTATGAACCTAATGAATATGTTTGCAACCTTAATGCTACTGAAAATAAATGTCATGGGTAGGCTTGGCATATTCCTGTTGACCCGTTCTCTAAATGGCGCTTGGGCCCCACAAAACTTGAAAGGACCACCTTCTTCCCTTATGTGCCATCAAGAGCCCCTGAGGTCAGTTGGGAGCTCCCTCTTGCATTATACCATTGGCATTGCATGTCCATACAGTAAGGGTGTACAGAAAGGCATTCCCGGTAGCTGCTCAACAGTTGTGAAACTCTTTCCCTCAAGCTGAAGACTTGAGTGTTTTTTGCAGCCGATGTAAGACCTTTTCATTCAGGCAAGTATTTGGCAGGCAGAAATCGGGGTGGGGGCGTTCGGGATATGGGATTTTAAAATAGTTTTACGCATGTATATCTTATTAATGTTTATATACGTTGTAGGGTGCCCTGAGCCTTGGGATATAAATTTTAGTATTTAAAAATGTTTTAAACCCACAATTTTGCAGAGGTACATGTGGAAAAGAAAATACAACACTAGAGTACAAGAAAATGGAGTAAGAACAGTAGAAACACGATAAGGATATTATAATTATTGTCTGGCAAATTCATTTACTGTGAAGTAGGCAGTTTCACATATCTAGGCCTGTGTTTGGATCCCTCATTTTGAACTCCTACAGTCCAACCGATTGCTGAACAGAGGGATATTTTCATCCAAAGGGTATATAATGTATTCATCAAGCGTGCAATCCTCATTCGCCAGGTGTGCAAAGGGTGATGTCTGCTGAATTGCCACACTAAACTTAAGCAAGTGCCCAATCCTGATTCACAGCGAGAGGCATTGCCCATTTTTACTTGCACATGTCATGTCGCACAAGCCCCTCCAAAACCCAGCACATCCTCTTTGCATGGTGGGTGCTTAGGCTGGTCTGCCTACTCATAGGTATGCCCCAGGCATAGAGGTGCATTGTAGATTCCCATGCTGGAGGCAGCAGCCTGCTGGCCATGGTATGCTGCACAACAGTGCCTTTTGCTGGGAAGGAGGATGTGACATACACTTATGCACACAGTCCTCTTACACACTTGACAGGTGGGGACTACACCCCAAGACTGCAATGAAATCCTAACCTGGTTAGAGTCCTGTCTAACATGCAGATACCACTTTGTTATATGCAGCTGGACACCAGAAATATTATTTTATTGAACTAAAGTTCGCATCTGTTCATTGATCTCAGCTACTTTTGTATCAGATAAACCCGGGTGTATCTAGCCACCTGGGGGATATTTAAAGGTGCTTCCCTTTCCCAGTGCCAGGATGTGCTGGGGAAAGGAAGTGGGGGCAGGGGTTTAAACTCCCCCAGGTGACTGGATGCACCCTGTGGGTCCAGGCACCTGGGGGAGGTTTAAAGAGGCTTCTGTGGCCCAGTGCACCCCATCTAGGATGCACTGGGGCAGGGAAGTAGGGGAGGATCTTAATCCTCCCCCAGGTGGCTGGTTACAACCCTTAGCAACCGAGTTCATTTAGTTGTGTAAACACCTTAGTTTGTAGATGTGGTGTTATCCAAGCAAGGTATGAATATTGAACAACGGTATAGAATGAAGATTGAATGACAGTATATGTATCTCCCCGACATCTTTGTCAAGATTTGTTCCTTTGCTTGAAGACTGAATGTGATAGCTGGTATATAGACTGACACCTTCCCCAGTCCCCCATATGTATATTGCGGTGTATGTTGTTTAGCAGCCAAACACAGAGTACAACTGCGCCATCGTTTAATCAACAGCAACAACCCAGAATGAGAGAGGAACACGCATGTGTGACATAACTTTTCTACCATAGATAATGATTATTGTTCCTGATATTAAAACTGCATGAGAATAATTTTGTTAGGGTCCGTATGGACCCATTATTTAATATGTCGGAGGAAATACAGGTGGAGAGGGGAGTCAGGCAGGGATGCCTACTGGCTCCCTTGTTGTTTAATTTCTACCTGAATGAGGCCATATCCTATCTTAGGAAGTTGAATAGTCACATGCCATCGATTGCAGACAGGAGGGTTCCGACCCTCCTGTATGCTGATGACACAGTGCTAATTTCTCAGTCCCTGGTGGGATTAAGGAGGGCCATGCAAGGATTTGGGGACTTCTGTCAGCAGGAGGGACTCCAAATTAACTATGGGAAGACCAAAACGATGGTGGTAGGATGGAGGAGGCCCGGGAAAACCCACCGTTGGGAAATTGCAGGGAACATCATAGAACAAGTGGATG
>QEPC01003318.1:1497197-1508008 GCA_003113815.1 Sphenodon punctatus
GGGTGGGAGGAGAAGGGGGCAAGGGAGTCAAGGATCATGGCGAGAGAGGCATTAAGAGAAGAGATGGCAGTGTCGGGAAGAGGAGGAGGAGGGGGGAGAGGGAAGAAGCAAAATCTAAAGGGTTAATAGTCTGCAGATCACGGAACGGGCGTGGAGCTGGGTAAGAAGATGGGAGTTGGTGGGAGAGGTTGAAGGAAGTGAGGTAATGGTCAGATATGGGACAAAGGTCAAAGAAGAGATCAGCAACAGGACAGTTTCTGGAGAAGATGAGGTCGAGAGAGTGGCCATCGGTGTGGGTGGGGGAATCAGTCCAGAGGCAGAGATCAAAGGAGGAGGTATGGGGAGAGTAAGCGGGAGATAGAGGGCTGGGAAGGTGTGTCAACATGGATGTTGAAGTCACCAAGAATGAGAGTGGGGGTATCATCGGAGAGGAAGAAGGTAAGCCAGGATTCAAAGTCCGAGAGGAAAGGGGGCCAGGGGGGTGGTAGATGACAGCGACACAAAGGTGAAGTGAGTCTTGAAGGAAGGGAAGGAAAGGGGTAAGGGGCTGGAATCAACAGGGCTTGGCAAGGAGAAGCCCCATGCCTCCACCCCGGCCTTCAGGATGGGACTGATGAAAGAACAAAAGGCCTCCAGAGGAGAGGATGGCAGGGGTGACAGAGTCAGATGGAGAGATCCAGGTTTCAGTAAGTGCAAGGAGTTGAAAGTGGTGAGAAAGGAAGAGGTCGTGAATGAAGGGGGCTTTGTTAATAGAAGAGCGGCAGTTCCAGAGGGAGCAGGAGAAGGGGAGTTTGTCAGGGAGAAGGCGGGGAACGTGGATGAGGTTGGGGGATGTGGAGCGATGGGGCTTGCAGGGAATGGTGAAGGGGAGGAGGGGGAATAGACATGGGGGGAAATAAGGGGCGACGGTGTAAGATGAGGGAGAGGGAGAAGCAGGGGAGACAGTGGCAGTGAGAGAAGGAGAGGTGAGGAAGATAAGGGGAGACATTCCAGTGGTCGGTATTCACGGCAGCAGAGGGGCTAATCAGGCCTGCGGATAGCATGGGAGAGTCCTGAGCGAAGGCCAGTGGCGATGCGAGCGACGGCTCGAAGAGGCTGTGTTGCACAGATGTCGTCACTGGAGCTGGGTCCTCGCTCCGGCCACAAAATGGCCAGTGCCCTTTTGTCACCGGCCGAGGGCTGCTGCCCTCAGGGGAGGGCAGCTGCTGTAAATGGTGGCTGGGCGAGAAGGGTCCCAGGTGCTCAATATTACCTGCAGGGGGAAGATTGTTTCTGTCCTACCTTTCAAGGCTCTACTCGAGATTTAAATTCTGTAGAATTTTAGACTGGCCCCCACCTGGAGTTTTAAGCAGCACGATCGATAAATGCTGTGCGTGACTGCGGCTTCAAATTCAGAAGAAAAATCTTATCAGTCAGAGAGACTGAAGGAGTGGTAATTATGTTGCTCTTTGTATGCAAGAATTGATGTTGGACACAGTGGGGAAGCTAAGGTTAAGATGATGAAAATTCATTTTTCAGTCCGTTTACGTAGGGCTGTTTTCAAGGCTGTCGGACTCCGCCTGCTTTTTGTGACTTGGTTTGTGGCCGTATCAGTCTGGAGCCTCAGCTTGGAGACTGCTGTGTTTTATTGGTTTGGTCTCTAACAGATTTACTTAATTTGAATTGATTATTTTGCAAATATGCAACTTAAGTTATTGTGATGTGGGACTGATTTCCTCCCTCCCCTCTGACCTTCCGGGGGTGGAGCTAAGCTGGAATGGGCCCACCCCCACAGTTCCATTTAGACCAGCAGCAATATTCCAAGGACGCTGTTTCCCCTTTCCCTCCTGGATGGCACATGTTGGTGCTCTCACCATCCCTGGGGCTTCCCAAGAGGCCAACTTTGACTTGCTGCCATGACTGGCAACTTCACCCTGCTGGACTGGGAGGCTGAACTAAATCCACAGCCTCAGGTACACTAGGTTACCTTGGGCTTCAGAGGGACTTTTGTACTGGGGACCTGAAGTTTTGACTTAAGCTGTTTGTGTGGGATTTTGAAAGACTCTTCTTATGCAGAGCATAGCAGAGCTTCAACGAAAAAGTGCTGTGAGGAATGAGAATGTAATGTTTGGAAGGTGGAAGATTGCCTTGGCACAGAGTTGGAATTTCATGGGGCGATGGGAGCTGGTATCCCTTTTTTTCATTGGTACTGAGGAGCACTGGAAAGAGGTGCTGTCACAGCAAATCTAGGTGAAGGAATGGTGCTTGTAGCATCTGAAAGCCCTGGGTTAAAAACACAGCTATCCAACTGAAGAGCAGGTGGGAAGATTCTCTTGGATTTGGATGCATTCCTTGCATAAGTGGGTGGAGCCTCCAATGATTCCGGTTATGGCTGTATCCATTTTCAGCAGGATGGAATTTCCTGTTAGCGTTGAGAAGGACACCTCTCTATCTCTGGACACTACCAAGCCCTGCCAGATGCACCTTACCCTGAGGCACCTAAAGATAATGATAAAGGATGACTTACCAGACACCACATTGTTCAGAAATATTTCTGCGCATTTGCTGAAACACACATTTGTGTGAACTACTTGTTTAAATGGTGGTTGATTTTTTTTTTAAATGGGTCACACGTCTAATCCGCAGAGTACTTCACACAATTTAAATTTGGCTTTTGGAGCTACAATTAATTAAAGCAGACATTTTTGCTTTTTAGTCGAGGAACTAAGAATAGAAGAATTAGGACTGATTGTGCATCTCATGTGGCCTCTGCTCATTAGCCAAAAACAGCAGGAGAGCTTGTGGTAGACTTGCGTGGCTTGTGTTTTTACTTCCACTGCTGTGAAAAGCATTTCAATATTTTCATAGTTTAGACCATGAAATTATGATTTTCAAAGGTTCAAATTAGAGTGAGGCATTTACATAATCTAATTAAATCATGTAAATGTTTTATTGTGATATTAAAGTGTGTGTGGAACTTGTCATTAAGCACATTCCCACCACATGCCATTTGGGAGACCCATATTGAGTACACACAGAATTGCCTTTCCAGCCCCTGCAGGCAAGCTGACAGAAACTCTCTGCATGTTCTTTGGAGGAGAAAAGAGCAACGGTGTGCTGTTGTCTTAGGCTACAGTTGCACAGCTCTCCTTTCAAGTGGGTATTTGCCCAAACTCACATTCCGAATATTGGGCAAAGCTTGCCACGCAGAACCATCAAAGGAGCCAACAATCAGAATGTGTATTTGGCTCACCGTCCAATCGGAAAGTGTGTTTTGTGTTATTTCAGCCTTAATGTAGCCACTATGGAGCTGGCCTTACCACAGAGCGACCTAGAACGACTGCCCTGGGCCCTGCTCTTTTCTTTTCTTTCCAGAGACCCTACAAAGGTTCTTGTTTTCACTAGGGCACAGACTGAGGCCCCCACACCCTCCCAGTGGGGCCCCAAACTTGACCACCTCTAGGGCCCAATGGACGGTGCTTTGAGGGGACGGGGCCACAGAGAAGGGGGCGAGACCACCCGGTCCCCCACATTTTATCTTCACCCTGTGACCCACAGATTCTATGGCTGGCCCTGAACCACTGTAGGCTTTTTCTCAATCACATGTCTTTAAAGTGCTACAACAGCAACTGCCAGAAAGGGGCGAATTGAAGATTACAGCTCGTTCTCACAAGAAACAGTAAATTACTCCACAGGAGTAATTTCTCGGAAGTATCCTCTTTCTTCCGCCTCCCACAAGCAGGGGGGAATGGGGGTTAAATATTTCTTCTTTCTCAGATCTCCATGCTTGAAAACTTGGGGTGTGTGAGGACACGGGGATGGGACTTCCAGCAGTGGTACTGGAATAACAAGCAGTAAGTGAGGTAAGGTCCTTGGGAGAAAAACACAAAACCAGGAAGTGCTGGTGTGTCTTTCAGGTTAGACAGGACTTGGACAAAGGAAAGGAGTAACTGCCTTTCTCCCATACAGAAGATCAGCCTCCCCAAATAGCAACCTCTTCTCCTCTGCTTGTTTGGAGAAGTTAAGAGAGAACCTTTTCTTTGTCCTCACTTGAATTCCCTATTTAGAGGAACAGAAATACTCATGAGGACAAGCCTTTAAAGAGGTAATTGTGACCATTAATTTATTTAACCAAACTAATATGTAATGATGATGATGTGATTAATAGACAATGTAAATTAAAAATAACCCCTCTATGGCTAGACCCCAAAAAGGCCATGCCCGCTTGGATTGTGTTGTCTTCAGATCTCACACTCCAAGCAGAGTAAGGCCTGCTCATCGCTAAGATGGTGCTGTGGAAGAGCCAGGATGCTTCCAGAAACAGTGGTGGTGGTTTTCTGGCATGCGTTGCTCTGAATACATCTACAGTAGGAATTTTGGGGAGATTGGTGCAGCTTTACTGGCGGTGTGGATAGAGTGGAGTTGGTCATGTAGACACCATTTTATCAGCGTGCTTTTTAACCCTGCTTGACAAGGTGTTTATCAACACAAGATCCCTGACTACACTGCCGCTGGCACCATTGCCACAACCAGTAAGACCACAGCAGTGGTGAATTATTGGTCCTAGCTTCTGAGGTCACTGGCCTCGACATGGTTTTAGAAAGCATTCTTCTTCTGAGATGCTCTTACACGACATGAATGAGAGTCTGTGAGGCAGCGATGCCTCTTCCATGAATAAGGAGTTACTTCCCGTCTTGCAGCTGTTTTCTCCAAATCCACCCTCGACATGAAAACCCAGCTGAACAAAGTTCATTTCCTGCACTAAAACTGCCCTGTGTTGCTTTGCGAGAAATTCTGGATTGTGTTGCAACGGGGATCTAGTTCCCTTGTAGATAAAGCATCTCCTGGCTAGATATGTAGGGCCAGGTCCCCAGCTAGCATATCTGACTTTTGACGCTCTACAGGTTTACACCAGCTTCCAAAATGATTTTGGAGCTTCTCAGAACAAAAACCACTCAAATAAATGTAAGACAGTAGCAAAGCGCTCCCTAGATCAACTAAATATGCAAGAAGTGAATAAAGTGGACAGTCCTTCGTAATCAGGCAGATTTAATCATTCTTTTTCATTCGGTTTTTGTGAAAGAAAAAAAGAAAATGGTAATTTAAATAGCCAACTACGACACCTCAGTCCACAGAGTGTTAACTGCTAAGGAGAACAACACGTTGACCTTATTCTCGGATACTCGTGCATCATGCATAGGAATGCTTGTCATAGCCATAATGATTTAAGATCAGGCCAGACCAATATTTCTTAGTTCTTCTTGCACAGCCTTGGCAGTTTCCTTTCTATGTAATGTGGGGAAGCTGTAGGAGTAATTGGTGAAGAATGGTAGTGCTTGAGATGTGCCCTTTGCTACAAATCTGGAGCTTCTGCACTTCATTTGTCTTTTGCACGGTCACAGCTCTGTGAAGGTTTTAGGTTTGGCATGGGCAGGTAATATTTTTAGAATATTATAATTAATTATTCAACCCTAATTTAAATGTCACTGCAAATATCTTCACATTGGAGATTCCAACATTTGCAATAATTCCATTTAATTAATTTATTTAGGATCTGTGCTGGTTCTCTGTATAAAAAGTAACCATTCTTTAACATATTCCTAATTTTTCGTATAAACTTTTAAAAACGTTCAGCCATAAATATTACATACTTTTTAGTAGTCCACATAGAACTATAATTTAACCGCAGACATTTGAATACCTTTGTGGGCAGATTAAACTCTCATGGTATTAACCCTTGTCTGGTGTCTTGTGCTGTGCATTCTAAGGCCGTTTTTAGACGAGCGCGGTGGCACCCGCGCTTGTTTCTTAAAAAAGCCGGCAGCCCATTCCACACGTGACGCTGCCGCCGAATACGCGCATGCGCGGCCGACGCGCATCCATTTCCGGGCGCGAACTGACCAGGTCGGCGATCGAGGCTGGCCATACGCAGCCGGAAATGGAAGCGCATCGCCCGCACATGCGCGTATTTGGCGGCAGCGTCACGTGTGGAACGGGCTGCCGGCTTTTTTGAAAACAAGCGCGGGCGCCGCTGCGCTCGTCTAAAAACGACCTAAGTTGCATCTCCGATTTCATTTGGATATAATCACATTTGGTCTGATCTAACACCTAGCTGAATCCAAGGAAATGCTCCTAGTGGCTTCAGCTGAACGTTGTCACTCTTTTGTGTGTTCTACTTTGTATAAAAACTATAGCACATTGTTTAAACACATGCCACGTTTCACCCTAAAAATAACTGCACTTGACTTGTGGTAAAAATAATTCTTATATTTTGTAATTTGCTGATATCCAAGTTATAGTTAATGTTTTAAATGGTTTCCATTGAAACGACTTGATTCTAGACACTCATAACTTTCTGCAAATTTTGCTTTTTAGACTGTAATTTCCCAGTCTTGGTCTTAAAGATCCTCCGTCCTGATTCAAAGTGCCACTTAAGTGTCCTCATCCTTAATGGATTGATCTCTCCCTGTCCTTCACACACAAATCTCTTTGAGGTACAGAGGTATTATCCCTATTGTACAGATCAGAAACTGAGGCTTGAGGCACATTAATTGTTCCACTCATCACCATAAAGATAGTCTAGCCTCTGTCTTAGTGGGGAATTAAATTATTGCAGCATTGTATTCGCTAGACCTTCCTTCCCTACTTTTTATATGCAAAGAACAGCAATAAGGAGTAAAATAAACAATGTCTGGTATAATTTTATAAATTTCTCAAACGTAATCTGAGGTAAGTGGTCAGAGGATTAATGCCCAGATGGTATCACTAGATGCCTTTGTCAGTTCAGCAACCAAGTCCGTGTTGGCAATAACATCATGCACTAGAACACGCTAGAGCAATCCTCTTCATAATTCAAGGTTAGTTGGGGAGAATGGAGAGGAGGAAACAAGGGGTTGGATTCCCCTGGTTTACTGCCCAGTTAGCTGTAAATCATGAAGCCGTGTGCCATGCCTAGATTATTATCATGATCACATTTATTCATTTCTTTCACCTTAGGCAAAGGCAGGGGAATCCACTCAAAACGGTCAGAAGAGGCTAAAACCTCTGTGCTGTAATTCCAAATTAGGCTCTAGACACTATTTTGCAAGGTGAAAATGCTCTAATAGAGCAATGACTGGTCAGCTATTGCTCCTGTCATTACACTTCTGATTTGAGAGAGAGAGAGAGAGTTTGTGTGTGTGTGTGTGTGTGTGTGTGTGTGTGTGTGTGTGTGTGTGTAAAGCCCAGCTCTGTGCATCTGGCAATGGGAAAAAAAATTAATTTTGTTTTAATTTTTAATCAGACAGCTTGAGACAACCACCAAGCACCACTTAACAATCAGAATACTAATGAATTGCACGCTGTGATTGCCTGCCTTTTTAAAGGACAGCAAACAATGCGCTCACACAGAGTTGGGGGATTCTATTTAGCTGCAGTCAAGCCTCCACAAACGCAGCCTCCCACTCGTGAGAGAATTCAGGTGCTGCTTGTCCTCCCCCAGATCTAATTTAAACAGGGCTGTATAACATTTGATTATTTTAAAGTGCAATATAAAAACTGTACGTTATGGCAAGTGGGTCTTTAAACCTATAGGTAAAGGTTTAAAGCCTGGACTAAAGCCTGCTGTATGCCCTGAAAAACATAGTCCTTCTCTCTGGGTCTTTTGTCCTGTGTAATGTTTTAAGTCTTTTCCTGGGCACCTTGTGATGCTTAATATTATTTTTTAACCTTGCTTTTAGTGTGTACTCAACTGTTCACCTCCAGAGTAATAGCAGATTTGCTGCAGTGTGTGACGTGTCTGGTTCTCATGTTTTCTCTCAATGAGATACTTACGGACATTGCTCTGCGGGCATGAGGTGTGTTTCTCTGATACACACACAAGCAAACAAAAAAAATAGGGAGCCTGAAGGAAGATATAAATATGTTGGTGCTTAAAAATGTTTATTTCTTATACTCTTATATACTCAACTATCTGTAGCAGCGCTGAGCGTGAAAAGCCTAATGAATTCAAACACAATCCGAAACATAAATTAAGCAGCCTAATCATCCATAGGAGCCATGTCATCCTGGTCTCATGGTGAAATGGATATTTTATTGCCCCCTTCTATGTCACGTTGTCAAACAGAATGAGATAATTATACCCTCGCTGAGGTGAAAGCAACTTGCTAGGTGATATGAGAAGTGCTCTTCCAGTGGTCCTCCAATTCTGGCTTTCAGAAGTAGCGTGTGTTGTAGCTTCCAGCACTTGCCTGCTGCCATGTTAGCCCCTGTAGAATGCTGCTAAGTTCCGCATGGATCCCTGCCCATAGATACTCAGAGCAGTTACTGAAGTGTGTCTGCCCCGCACGCATGTTCTTATGTTACGCAGTGCTGAAGTGGCTACATGCCTGTGAAGGTAAAATTCCTTCTGCTTTTCCTATATCCTTCTTCACGCTTGTAGTTTATAACTAGTTTTTCTATTGCATGGAGAATGCATGGGGGGAAAAAATTCCTTTCATGATCCTTTAATTTTGCAGCGCTGTGACTAGCAACAACTGATACTTGTTTTGTTTCCAAAAAGAGAGAGATTTGAGCTAACATTTGACTGGTGTGGGATCTGTGCTGCCAGACACAGTCGTCCTTATCAAATTATCAGTTTCTTTGATTGACAACTTAATAATATTGTCCCATAAATCACTATCATTTATTTATTTAATTTAATTTTTATATATATTTTTTCTATCCTGCTCTTCCCATTAAGGCTCCAGGTTGGTTTCCAATGCATTAAAAACATTTTAAAAAACAACTCCCCCCTCCTCCCCCATCAGATATTAAGTTACCCAAATAAAATCCCCTAGCCCACAACTTGCTTACCCCCACCTGCAAATGCCTGGCCAAAACAAGGTCCCCTGTTGCCTCCAGAAGATGATTAGAATTGGGCTTAGACAAACCTCCAAGAGAGAGAATGGGATAACTCTGAGGCAGCCACCGAGAAGCTCTCTCTGTGTGCCCTGTTTGAAACTTGTCTGGCAGATGGTACCTGCAGCAGGGCACGTCCGACTGACCTTAAAGGCTGCAAAAAGTCATGGGAGAGGAGGGGATCTTTCAGATATCTGGAGCCCAGGCCACTGTAGATTGTATAGCAATAGTGTGTATTATCTGTATATACATATCGATAATGCGACGTACATGTCAATGAGAAGAACTAGAATAACATACAAGCATGCATAAACTTGATTCTCAACAGGGAAAGAAGTTACAAATTAAAGCAAAAGAAGGTAACTTGAATCTGAAGAGTGGCCCATGGGATTACAGAACCAAGATTACATTTGACCTAGTGTCATAAATTAAACTCCATTCCACTTAAACTGCCAGTGCTAGTAAATTAAGTCTGTTGTGCGTTAAGAAGTATTTAAAATGGGATTTTGAAGGATCAAGAGATTTAAGTAGAGAGCGTTGAGGCTCCCTCATTGAAAGAAGATGCCTGCTCCATTAGGCATGTCGTTTTTATACATTGAAGGCTTTGGGATAAAACTGTTATGATGCTTGTGAAGATTATAGTATTTTTAAAGAAGTATCTTACAGTAACATGCAGAGGCCCCACTCTGTATTAGGGATTCTGTTGTCCCAGAACATGTAGTTGTTTGAATTACAATTGAACAATTGAGTTATAATTTATTTAATCAAATCTTTGGTTAATAACAACACGCAGGAGGTCTACAGCCATTATTGTCACAGGCTGCAATCCCAAGCGGGATCTGTGTGGGAGCCACGTGGCTCAATTCAATCCCTATGGGGATGTGTACGCACGCAGGGCATGGGATTGGCACCACTGCTCCTACTTTAGTCTCACTTGGGGAGCAATGACATGGCCACAAAAGCAAATCAGTCAGAAGAGATAGGAAAACTCTGCAGAGACCAGTCTATGGAAAATGTGCTGTTATCAAAGACAATGCACAAGTATACACCCCCAAAAATCTTAAGTTCTACTGGGTACAAAGCTGTTAGATATAGTGTTTAAGATGGAGAACAGAGTGGGAAAGACAATTTGAAAAACAAAACAAAGCACCTGGTTAAACCCTCGGATTCCTACTTCCACAATCCCACTATCCTGATCCTTTTTCCAGGTATAGGCATTCTGCAAGAAGTTCCATCACTCAGGCAAGGGGTTAGTGATGTGGCATTATTCCCTGCTACTAATGTATACTTTTCATAATGTGGACTGGGGCCCATTTAGCTGTTAGTCTACAGCCGAGGATAATTAATACTGGTTAAGCATAGAACTCTGATAGATAATAATTAAAAGAATAAAAAGAAATTGATACGGAATTTTCCATTGATGCTCGCAGCAGAATTCTTGTTTCTGCAGAATTTTGGTCTACAGAAAATCTGCTTGCTTTTTAAAAAAAATATGTTCCTTAACCCAGAGCTCATAATGGGCACCACAGATTGTTGCAGAGGTTCCCAGCCTATAAGGTTGGAATAATGTCAGGTGAAATAAAACGTATTTTTGATTGTGGGGCTGTGTATCAAAAGTGATTTAGATTTGATCCCCTTTGCATGTCTCTCTTGCTCTCTGGGGTCACGTGAATATATTTAAATCTCAAAATGAGATCATGCAGTCAAATGTTGCTAATTCTGGTTGTTTTTCTGTACTGACAGCTAGGAATGCAAAGCATTATGGATTTGCTAATGAGTAGGTTATGACATTATGTTAAAAAATTAGTTGGCTTTTTCTCTTTATTAATATTTTATAAGAATAACATCCTTGCTAACACACCTGTTGCAACATACGTTACAGGACTAAATATGAACTCACCTGACATGTATACCCCCTGCCCACCCCAGAAAATCAAACCATATCTCTTGTTAAG
>QEPC01003318.1:1514060-1551000 GCA_003113815.1 Sphenodon punctatus
CCCCTGGGGCAAAGGGTTGGGCCGTGGCCGCCATCTTGTCACTCACCGTGTTTTCCTGTGTTGATTCAGCGGTTTCTTCTGGTGACAGAAACTGGTTGTCGGCCCTTTTTCAGCCATTTTTTTTCTGGGGCCCATACCCCAGGGAGTTAGCAAGCAGGTCTTTAGTTTTTTTAAAAAATTTTTTTATGGTTGTTAGAGGTTTTGGCGCGCTTTATTGGGTTCGGCGGGATGTCGGTGCGGCTATTTCTCATGCATGCGCGTTGCGCCCCCCCCTTTTAAAAAAAATAATAATGAATGGTATGGAGAGAGTGTAAACTCTCTTCCCCACCATTTCTCATAATGAAGAATTAGAGGACAGCAGCTGAAGGTATCGGGAAGCAGATTTTAAATAAAAGCAAATGCATTTTTCTCACAACACACAATTTATTTGGCAAGGAATGTCATGAAGGCTGAAATCATAACTGGTTTTAAAAAAGGACTGGATTAATTCATGGAGGGTACAGGGTACAATTACAGGACAATGGGTGGAGCTTGAGGCCAGGTCGCTTGTTCTCCCAGATCAAATTAATAAATACTGTGCCACGGAGGTTGTGGAGGGGCACCCGTTTATTGCTGTTAAGAGCTGCCTTAGCTTGTTCCAGGATACTCTACTGAGCACAGGCCATCTGGGAAGAGGGTGTTGTATGTTCCCTTCCACATCTAGACTATTTCCCTGAGATTGTTGTTTTGCTCTTGGCACTGTCTCTGCAAATGGTGGGGTCGATCCCATGTCCTGTGGATCCTGCATGCGCACAGACGTGCGGTTTACACACAGCACAGTAGGCCTGCAATGGTGGTTGCACGAGTGTGCATGGGATTGGACCCATTGCCAGTTGCGTCCCTCCTACACCATGATCGTTCTCGCCAGGGCCGGCCCCAGGGTTTGTGAGGCCATTTGCGAAGTCTTGGTGTGGGGCCTAATTTGCATAATTAGGCACCACCTAATTATGCAAATGTATAAATTTACATAAAACTTACTCCCTCTGGACAGGAAGGATTCCCATTCTCCACCTCTCCGAGCAACCATGGAGAAGCATGGCCTCCTAATGCTTCCCCCCCTCCCCAGCCGAGTGTCTACCACCACTCCCCAGGAGTGGTTCCACTGCAGGGGCAGCCAAGCGGGCAGTGACACAGGCACAGAGAGACTGACTGCGTCCACTGCCTTACTGGAGGAGGGGCCAGGGGGTGAGCTTAGCCAGTCTGGCCTCCAGGGCCTGTTGCTTCTTGCTGCCAGTGCCGCCTGTGCCTTGTGCACGCATGCGGTGTGACCAGTCCAGAGGTGCTGCTATCACACACACAAGACACCCAAAATGCAGCTAGCTTATTAAGCGCATTATGCCATGAAAAGAGACATATAACCAGTTCAGTTGTGCCCCCATAATCAGTTCATGCTGCCCCCACCCCATAACCAGTTCATTTCTGCCCCCGCCCCCATATAATCTATTCACGCTGCCCCCACCCATAACCATTTAATTTGTGCCCACGGGGCAGCGTGAATTGATTATATGGGGGTGCAAATGAACTGGTTATGGGGTGCGGGTTTAAAGACAGTATTCCTGTTAGCAATAACTTCATTAAGAAGAGTTAGTGAAATAGCAGCCATAATAATCTCAGAACCATATTTGCAGATTTATTTTCCAAGACAGAATAGATATTGCTTTACATCCTAAATTCCTACCTAAGATAGTATAAGTAAGACAGTTGTGAGAATGTGGCCCTTTTTACACGGGTCTCTCCTCCCAGCCATAAACACGCAGATTTCTGTGTGTTCATGGGTGGGGGAACCCCATGTGAATGACGTGGTGCACGCGCCCATGGTGAGTGGGGGTGCGTGCGCGCTCGCCTAACACGCATCCCCACTCACCCCCCCACTCATCCCCACGCACGGAGCAACCGGGGGAAATGGTGGTTACTATGTGGGTGTGGATGAGTGGTGGGTGAGTGGGGATGTGTGTGCAGCTGTGTGCATGCCCCATCCATGCACTGGCGCGCCCACGGACTCCCCACCCGGCGGAGCCATGTAAAAATATCATGTGAGGAGCCACTCGAAGAAGAACAGAAGGTTGCTACCTTGCAAACAAGGTTCTTTGAGATGGCTCCGAACATTCTCACAACACCCACCCTTCCAGCCCCGCATGGAATTCTTTTCTTATATTTCTAGAAAGGGTTGAAAGGAACTGTCATTCAGAGGGGGAGGGTTCTTTTTATACCAGAGGAGCTCAAGACCATCATGTGGTCTATTATTTGAACAGGGTGAGCGCGCACAACCCAGTTGTGAGAATGTTGGGAGCCATCTCGAAGAACCTTCTTTACAAGGTAGCAACCTTCTGATCAGCACGTGGGGAGGAGCTGTTTGTAAACAGCCTTATCTCCCAGTCGGATCCAGTGTCAGCAGTACTAGAAGGCAGAGGCAGGTGAGGAATGGGGTCTGGAGCCAGGGAGGGGAGGAAGAATCACTTTCTGGGGGAGAAGCTGGCTGCAGCCTGTTTCCCAGCCAGGCAAGTGCGGAGTGCTACAACTGCATCTGACTTGAGTTCCTCCCTGTCTCAGCACAGGAGCCTTCAATGTCCACAACTAAGCTCCATGATGGCTTCCCACAACTCTTTTGAACCTTAGGCAGTCTCAGCAAGGATTTCCTGGGCCAAAACTTCCTGGCACTGACAATTATGCACATGGGCTTCCTGCTACCATTCTGCATTGGTAGACAGGGCCTCATGGCTCTGGTTGGAACCTGATTAGAGGGAAAATGGGGGACAAATAAGCTTGGAAGTCTCCAACCCCCACCTTTCAGAAACTCAACCTCCTGAGCTATTAGAGCTCATGATTTTTTTCCAGGTGTTGTCCACACATGCATTACCTGGGTGATGGCCATTGGGGACTATGTTCTGTGGTGGGGTAATGAATGCCTTCCTTCCCTGTTCCTGAAGTTCCATCTCAGCTGTTGCTGTGGCTGTAGGTTCTCCTGGTTGCTCTCAATTGCTAGTGTGGTGTAATTGCTAAGTGTGCAGTATTTATTTATTAAAAGATTTTTATCCAGCCTCTTCCACTCACAGTGGCTTGAGGCGGCTAACAACAACAAAGTAAAACATACATACAGTAATTAATTTATTAAAACACTGATGGTGATGTCCAGGTCCTAGGTATCTGAAGTCAAAACCTCTGACTGTTCAAGGTAGAACAGCTGGCTCTTGTTTTAGGGGAATACATGGTCAGGGTTACTGACCCCCTGTTGGTCACAGCCAGCTGCTAGCTATTGCTGGTAGCAGGGGTTTGGGGAAGAGTTGGGGCTGCTGCCAGAAGAGCAGGTTTGTTAGCATGTGTGAACTCCTGCTAGGGAGTTGCTACATTGTGGATAACTTTAACTAGTAGGAACACCCGTACACTCCCATTTTAGTGTAGCTTGCAAAAGCCCACACCTTCCACATACTGGGCTTTATCCAGTTTTACAAACACAAAAATGGACAAGATTTGTATCACTTTTCCAAATAAGAGGAAGATGGGGCAAGACATCCAGGTAACCAACTTGCATGCACCACGTTACTGAGAAACACAACAGTTACATGTATAGAAACCCAGCTGCTATCCTTTTTCTATCCAAGACAGCAGTGTCAATGGGCTTCATGCACAGACAAGCTCAATCAGCTTCAAGAAGGAATGCGGTAATTGGTTACAATTAGGAACATCTGAACCTAATACAAAATTTGAGGCATAGCACTGTTGCTGCTGCTGCTCAACCAGCCAAATTTTGTCCAAAGGTAGATACTAGGCTGCTTCTGTCAGAAATGGTTGTGATATTAGGAGTATGTTATCTTGCTCTCCTAACTTGCCCTGTTTTGTAATTTAGATGTGAAGCAGGAGTTCAAAAGGCAAAAAGAAGCCCTGTAACCTTGCCTCAACCCCAAGGTCACCAGTTTTTGAAAGCCTTAAAGTGGGCTGCCCATGCTCTACCCTGTTATCCAATTTCCATAAATATGTATAAATTAATACACTATAAATTGTGCACATTTAAAACGGCCCATTGCCTGTCTTTGAAGCTATGCTGTGGAATATAGTATCAAACAAGAAGTAGGTCAATTTCACAGACATTTACTTACACACACACACACACACACACACACACACACACACACAACCTCATAGGCAGTAGAGATTGCCACGTGGCCAGGCTTGAGGCGGGAGGAGGCTGCTTTCTTGGGGAAGAGGGTTGTTACTGCACTGCCAGTCCGCCTCCCATGCCCTCTGAAGAATAGGTGTTGCCCGGAGATGGGTTATTTAAGTTGTCCCACCTAGGCTCTCCGTGGTAGTGTGATAGTTCAGCTCTCAGTGTGATGGTAGAATTTAAAGAGGACTGTCTGGACATCTTACCCAGTCCTCAGGTCTCATTGTAGATAGAAAATAGACCTTTAGCATCCCTTTCTTAGGAGGTTTTGCAGAGAGTAGCAAGAAAATCAGATGTCAAACTCCTTCCCTTGGATTTATCATGGCGTAAAGGTTTTTATAGTCCTCTTAATTTTGATCTACTAGAGAGGGTGTCCCAGCATGAGCATCTTTGCTAGAAATCCTCAAAAGTAGATTTCCATTCTTTACTTCAGAGTAATCTATGGACACAGTTTAACAGGCTATCCCAGAAGCTCCATACTCCCTATGGGACTTTTGAGAAAGAGGAGGTGACTAGCAGGGATGGTAGGTAATATTCAGAAGATAGATCTAAATAGTCTATTAATATGAGGGGACCCAAAGTCTAAACAGCATCTGATTCCATATATCCTCCTATATATGGATGATAGGCTGAATATGCTTACATTTTGATTTACATGTGTACATAAAGATGTGTATCCAACATATAAAAACCTTCTTAACCCTGAAGGTAGGGTTTTACTGTACTGTCCGCCAGTGCAAAAGGGAGGGGGGGAGCACATATCAATTCCTCTTACTCTACTGCCATCTTCCCACTCAGAGGACCTCCATTTGTCCTCCTATCCTTCATAAGCAGTGTAGTTGTGAGGTTTTTTGGGGAAGGTGAGAAAGGAAAGAAGGAAAAGGACACCCCAACCGCTCCCTCTCACGCTGGGCAATAAGGTCTTGCCTATTTATTGTGAATTTATGTACTTAAAATGTAAAATGCATGCCAAGTTTAGAGCAGCTGCATGCTCAGGTAAGGTATGCTAATAAAAAAGTTAATAGTCATGACACATTGTTGAACATCTCACCTAAGGCTCAAGCATCTAAGAGTATGATTGNCTCCTATATATGGATGATAGGCTGAATATGCTTACATTTTGATTTACATGTGTACATAAAGATGTGTATCCAACATATAAAAACCTTCTTAACCCTGAAGGTAGGGTTTTACTGTACTGTCCGCCAGTGCAAAAGGGAGGGGGGGAGCACATATCAATTCCTCTTACTCTACTGCCATCTTCCCACTCAGAGGACCTCCATTTGTCCTCCTATCCTTCATAAGCAGTGTAGTTGTGAGGTTTTTTGGGGAAGGTGAGAAAGGAAAGAAGGAAAAGGACACCCCAACCGCTCCCTCTCACGCTGGGCAATAAGGTCTTGCCTATTTATTGTGAATTTATGTACTTAAAATGTAAAATGCATGCCAAGTTTAGAGCAGCTGCATGCTCAGGTAAGGTATGCTAATAAAAAAGTTAATAGTCATGACACATTGTTGAACATCTCACCTAAGGCTCAAGCATCTAAGAGTATGATTGGTAATGAAAGTTAATGGGACACAGACTCCAAAGTGCTGATGTCAAAGGTCCTATTAATTTGAAACTTTGTTGAGACTTTTATGTAACTAACTAAGTGACTGTCACTTTTGAAACTAAGAATTGGGCTTCTGAAAATTTTATTAAAGCCATGCCTAACAGCATGTTAATATATAGAAAATATGTGGACATGTACATGACATTATCTGATGGAAACTGACATTTAAATGTGTGCATTTAATCTTGGAAAAATTCAGACAACAATAGAACAGGCAAGGTTTTGTAGCCAGTTCTAGAATTTTAATTGTCTGTCCTTCAGCAGCTTACCAGAATATGTGTAAAATACTTATATACATATGTATAATATGAGAAATCTGAACATGGGATGCTGGATTAGGTGGACTCTGCAGGGCTGAGGTGGATGGCAACCATTCCTGTCTCCACCATCTGTACCAGATGCTTCACAGGAAATCCTGCGGTAGGCAGATAGTGTGCCTACTCAGTCTCACCATAAAATTCTTGTACTAACATTGAAGCTCTGAAGCATGAAATTTTATATCCTTCCCAAAACGTTTTAAAACATTAACGAATCATTTTCACTATAATGCTGTAATCCATATCATGTCTAAGCCTTCTTTGAATCTTACTGAATTAGTTTCGGTTATTCAGATTTGTATATACTCTAGCTTCTAATGGCCACTGAAAATGTGTATTAAACAGGACAAAACGTAAATCTGGGAGCTTTTTGTTTTCTCTGCAGGAGTTTGTAAATGTGTTGCTTGGAAAATCACATGATTCTCTGCACAGCTATTGTGTCAAACTTGAAGCCCAAGGCTGCAATCCGCAAACAACTTACTCTTGAGTATTCCATGGAAGTCCAAGTTTAATAATAATTGAAGTATTGATATAAACACTGCAATATAAGTATTTATTTATAGGGCTCTAGTGGGGGATGTTGCTGGAGACATTATTAATGTATATGCAGCCGACTGATTTCCAGATCATATTGGGAACATTTAGATTGGGATCTCATGATATTTTGACATGGTTGCTTTTCACAGCAGATCCTTTATTTTTTTTTAAGAGTTCTCAGCATTGCAAGGATTCAGGAATCAAATCTTTTCTAGAAATTGTATAAGGAGACTTTGCAGGGACAGAAGGTTCGTTTCTAATAATCTCTGTTCAAGCTGAGTGAGGCTTTAAACAAAACTTAAGTAAGGTTGCCTTTTCCCACATAGGAAGGTCCAGTTGCCCAAATATTCTTTCCTTTACTGAGAGGCCTCATCTCACAAGTGCTATTAAATTAAATTGACAAATACTACAAAATGACTTAAAATTAGAAAACAGCCAGCAAGGATACAATGAGCATCAAAGCAAATCTATGGCTTGATAGTAAAGTCTGAGATGGAAAAATGACCATTCCTATCAGAAATTTCAACAAAAACAGATGTGCTTGGAAGCAGGTAAGTACCCTAAACAAGTGATCTAACGTAAAGGGTTAGGTGCTCACCTCTATTAACTTCCAAGAGAAGTACCTTTTATATTAGGTTTTCTTAGATTACTGTGTTGTTTATTTTATCTTAGCTTGTGTAGATAAGGTATTTTTACTTGTATTTTTAGTCCTTTCTTGTAGTGTATTTTTGTATCGTATTGTAACTGTAATTGTTATTGTTGTTGTTATTGTTACTGCTATGGCTTAGGCTACGCAAATAAAAATTTGCTTACTTACCTCTAGGAGTTACTAGATCTCACTGCTAATATTTGTTCCAGCAGGCCCTTCTGTAAAGTGGAGAATATCAACTTTATTTTAGAAGTGGGTTAATTGGGAGCCAAAGTAATTTTTCTGAAGTTTCTGGTGCTTGGAACAGAATCCCCACTCATTGACTCTTTTCTCTTATTTAGTTTCAAAATGTATCTTTTTCCTTTCCCATAATTCTCCACCTGCTGCTACTGATGATGATTTAAAGCTGTACAGCATTTGTATCTTTTGATTTTGGAAAGATCTATTTTGTATGGTGTGTGCTGTACAATATGGGCCCCTGAGCCTCAGTCCAGATGAAGCGAATACGATTTCTTTTATTATTTTTCAATGAGAACAAGTTCAGGGTATGAAGGCAAACTTCATGATATTCCTATCCACCTGGAAGAAATCTGTGTGGAAGAAATGTTAATTAAATAACAAAGGAAGCTTTTATAAGGATTTAAAAATACTTTTGGCTCAGATAAATTTCAAAGATATAAGTTGAGAAGGTTTTCACTAAGCTTCTGTGCTTCCAAGTTTGGACTGTATGCTTTAAAATTGCACTTGGGGGGAATTGGCTACCATAGCTCAAAGCAAACATCACTGTTGATTAAAACATTGGGTAGAGGAGGCTTATGCTGCTCCAGTTCAGCAGCAGTTTGGGGTTATGAACCTCAGCCTATTAGGGGTATATTAATGATGTGATTAATGACACAGTGCTTCTTCCTTTTAGATTTGCTGAAGCATTTGACTTCCATAGCAACAGGTCATCATTGGGGAAAATTCTGGGCTAAAGTGCACTAATGATTACCATCTCGAGACGATAGAAATTCGGAATTAGTTTGGAGATTAGATTTAGAAGGAAGAATCAAAACCTTGGTGGAAGGCATTTACCTTTAAGAAGGTAAAATGGAGTAGAAATAAATTTCATTCCTCTAAAAAAGAGGGATTTGTTTTCTTCTACTATTTGGTCGGGCTTGGTGTATTTATTTATTTTTAATTATTCTTTCACACTTTTGCTCACAGTGACAAACGAGTAATGTTGCTTTGAGGTATCTGCGGCATTGAGGGTCATCGGTTCTCTTAAAATGAAGTGCTTTGTGCTTTATTTTATGAATGGCGTAATTTTGTCAGAGGAATCTTTGCATTATACTCCAGAATAAGTTGTATTGTCATATAAACATGAATTAATATTTTAGGTCTAATTCTTCAAGAACCTTTACACCCTGTGAATAGTTCTCTGATCATTTTTAAAGAATATAACGTTAATCTATGAAGAATAAGGGTATAATCCTCAGCCATTTAACTCAATGGGAGTTGAGCCATTGCCTTCAGTGAGAACAGGACCATGTCTCAAGATTGGTATAATTCTATCCGGTAAAATCCTTCACCATGAGAACAGAACATGATGGCAGACTAAAGGTAATAGTACTAGAAGAAAATTGTAAATGATTGTAGAATAGCGAGGGGAAATAAACTACAAAGAAGGCAAACATATTAGTTAATATAGAATGAATAGGAAAGCATGATCCTGCCTCCTATAGTTGAAGTATAATGTCTAGATACACAGTGCTTTAAAAATTAGGGAATATTAATCATATTGATATTATATACATTCTATGCATCTTCCTCCGAGTCCCAACACCCCCCTTCCCCCCCCGCCCTCCAGCCACCAAATGGTGCTGGGGACACTTCACAAAATATAATACAATAAAATAAAACATTAAAATCCATTTTACAATCCAATTAAAAACATTTAAAAGGGGGAGGAAAAATTACATCCAGGAGAACCAGTAGTGGATCTATTTAAAACACTTGGAAAATAGAAAAATCTTGAGGTGCTTTTTGAAGGTTAGGAGGAACCAAGGTGGACATCTGGAGGGAGCGTGTTCTATACTGACTGACTGCCACTAAAGGCCATATTGCCTGCCAGTTTAAGGCGGGATTGCAGGATCCCCAAACCAGTGGGTGGTATTTGAGTGCAGATCAAGTATTTGAATGCAGATCAAGGTGAGATTCCAGGAGCAGGTATGATGCCTCTTCATATCTGAGGCTGAAGCTCAGATTCTTCTGAGCAAATTAGATGTAAAACATTAATAAGGCAGGACAAGAAAGAACTTGAAGGGAGACTTGCTTAAAGGCAAAAACAGAATAAAAACTTTTTAAAGTATGTCAGAAGCAAGAGGCCTGCTAAAGAGTAAGTTGGGTCATTAGATGATGAGAGGGTAAAGAAGATGCTCAAGGAGGAGAAGGCCATTGCAGAGAAGCTAAACTTTGCTTCTGTCTTCAGGGCAGAGAACGTTTGGGAGATACCCACGTCGGAACT
Organism: Sphenodon punctatus; assembly: GCA_003113815.1. Lineage (NCBI taxonomy): Eukaryota > Metazoa > Chordata > Lepidosauria > Sphenodontia > Sphenodontidae > Sphenodon > Sphenodon punctatus. The sequence goes on from QEPC01003318.1 coordinate 1,523,878, forward strand.
GTCCGGTGATGAACTGGAAGAACTGTTGCACATCAGCGAGAGTCTGGACGAGGTTCTAGAGCAAATTGACAAACTAAATAGCAACAAATCACTGGAACCACATGGTATACACCCCAGACTTCTGAAGGAACTCAAGTATGAAATTGTGGACCTAGGCTGCTACTGGTAACTTGTAACCTATCACTAAAATCGGCCACTATACATGAAGACTGGAGGGTATTAACTTTAATGCCAATATTAAAAAGGGTTCCAGAAACTACAAACCAGTGATCCTGTCAGTGCTAGGGAAAATGATGGAGATTATTATTAACAGAATTACGGGGCATACTGATAAACATAGTTTAATGGGAAAGAATCAACATAGATGTAGCAAAGGGAAGTCGTACCTCGCTAATCCATTTGAAATTTTGAGGGTGTGATAAGCATGTGGATAAGTCAGTCGATATAGTGTATTTGGATTTTCAAAACGCATTTGATAAGATCCCTCAGGAGGGAGACTTAAGAAAATTAAAATGGCTCCTGAGATAGGAGGCAGTGTCCTATTGTGAATTGGTAACTGGTTAAATGATAGGAAGCAAAGAGTAGGACTAAATACTCCATTTTCACAATGGAAAGAAGTAACTAGTGGAGTGCCCCAGGGATCTGTACTGGGACTGGTGTTGTTTAATGTATTCAACATTTAATGATCTAGAAAGGGGAGTAAGGATTGAGATGATATAATTTGCTGATAACACGAGTTAGTCAAGGTAGTTAAAACACGAGCAGACTGTGACCCTTTTTTTAATGGGCACGGGTACATGGGGGGGGGGATGGGGTGGTGGTGCATGGTGGTGTGTTCCCACAAGCCCCAGCCCACCCTCCATATCCACGCATGGAGCATCCGGAATTGGCACCCGTTGCTCCACGCATGGCTAATGGGTAGAGTGAGGGAGTGTGCACACCCCCCACCCACCGGCTGCGGTGTTCCCACCCATCCCCCCGCATCCACCGCAGCATTCAAACGGACACCCCCTGCACATGATTGGGGGGGGAGGCATACGTTTGCAAAGGTTCTGTGAAGAATTGTAGGAGAATCTTGCGAGACTGGGTGACTGACTGGGCATCTAAATAGCAGATGAAATTTAATGTGGACAAGTGCAAAGTGATGCGCACACGGAAAAACAATCCAAACTTTATATACGCAATTCTGGGTTATAACTTAGGAGTTAGCACTCAGGAAAAGGACCTTAGAGTCATCATGGACAATACATTGAAATCGTCAGCTCAGTGTGCGGAAGCCATCAAAAAAGCAAACTGAATGCTAGGAATTATTCATAAGGGGATAGAGAATAAAACTGATACATCATAATACCACTATCTAAATCTATGGTGCAACCGTATCTTGAATATGTGTGCAGTTCTGGTTGTCCCATCTCAAGAAATGTATAGTAGAAATAGAAAAGGTGCAGAGAAGGGTAAAAAAAATGATAAGGCATATGGAACGGCTCCCCTACGAAGAAAGGCTGGATAGGTTGGGGCTATTCAGCTTGGAGAAAAGACTGAGAGGAGATATGATAGAAGTTTATTTAAACTATGAGTGGTGTGGAACAAGTTAATAGGGAATGATTATTTACCCTCTCAAATAGTACTAGAACTAGAGGGCACTCCATGAAACTAATGGGTAGCAGATTTAAAACAAAGTATTTTTTTCACTCAATGCACAATTAAGTTGTGGAATTCATCAGAAGATGTTGTCAAGGCCAGAAGTATAGCTAGGTTTAAGAAAGGATAAGATTGGATTGGATAAGATTGGATAAGATTCTGCAGGATAGGTCCATTAGCAGCTATTAGCCTGGTAGGTTTGGGGAATGTAACCTGTTACCGTCCTGCACTGGGAGTGAACAAGGAGGGGATCACTCATTCTAAGCGACCAAGCATGGCCACTGTGCTTGATGGACCGTTGGTCTGACCCAGTATGGCACTTAGGTTCTTATTCTTGCTATATGCTTGGATTTGATTCCTACAATTATACAAGAATTAAAACCTATTTATCATTTATTTTAAATCTGGCACAGCTTGCTCAAAATGAACAATCGGTTTTGTGATACTCGGCCAGAGCCTCAGCTCGGGAATAAAATGGTTAGTTAACAAGTCCTTACTCAGATTTAAACGAAACTGAATTTGTTGATTCTTAAGATCACGTTTCAATAAATATTTACATTTTATTATTATTTATTTATTTATTTTAAAGCATCCATCTGCAGTTTGAATGCCTGGGCACATGAATTGCCCCAAAGCTTGCCAATGAGATGTGTGTGTAATCTGGCAAAATATATTGGTTTAGACATATAGAAGGTTTGGGATGCTGTATGATATTGGAAAATCCGCTGTCCCCTGCTCCTGCTGCACCTCCCGCCATCATCTCCTCTGAAAACAGAACACATAGCACATATGTACTGCATGGTGCTGCCTCCTAGCCCCTTTCTCCCACCCACACCACATGCATCAGCCTCCATGTTGCCCCCACCTACACTGCATGGTGCTGCTGCCTTGGACCCTTTCTCTTTCTCCCACCCCAACTGCATGATCCAGCCTCCTTTCTCTTTCTCCCACCCATGCCACATATAGCAGCCTCTAAGCCCCCTCACCTGCCCCCACCCCCTCCACATGCAAAAAGTTACACAAGGAAAAAGTTTGAAAAACACCCTACATATCTCTGACCCTGGCCCATCCCCTATTCATATAATAATAATAAAAAAGAAATAAAAATAAACCTGTCAGCTCCTCTGTGCTCAACCACCACCACCTCCTGGACAGATGGAGGACTTTCATGAGAAGAATCCATCGATTCATCAGCAGGAGCCAGAAACCACCTCCCCGAAAAAACACTGTCGATATCTCTCAGCAATATTGCGGCAATTGGAAATATTGAGTTATTGTGATATTTTCATCCAGATAGGATTGCACATGTGCCTAAACAATGCAGGCACCATTTTTTATTTGGTCATATGAAGGATAGAAGGGCAACAAGGTCCATTTTAAAAATGTGCGCGATCTCGCAAGATTCTTGCAAAAACGAGAAAAACAACACGAGATCTCTCACAAGGTTTTTTGCAAAATTATTTTCCAATTTTGGAACAGAACAAAAAATATAGCCATATATAATAGTGCTGCTATGTTAGGTTATGGATTCAGTCGCTGCAATAAAACATTCTACCCAGGAGACAATGGTGGTGGTGATTCTGAAGTTTTTCCTTTCTTACATATGTGGCAAGATCTCTCAGTTGGCAAGTGGTTTCTTTTTACATTGTGATGGTAAATTGCATACTAAATCGAAATTAGCTTAATGCATTAAAGGTGACTTTGTCCAAATAAGTTGAATTATCACTCCAGCTTGGAGCCTACCAATATCCATGGTACTGGATTTGGGGAGAATGTGGCGGGGTGGGTGGGTGAGGAAGGACCCTACTTATTACTTTACTATTAGGTCAGGCAGTACATTGTGTCAGCATTATGTGACATTTTGTGGGAAGGGATTTGTTCAGAACTCTTAAGTGCCATCTAAATGTCCTGCATTTTTGAGGTCTAGAATAAAACAAGTGGCAGCACAGAAGCTTCTGGCTTGGAAAATGGCCAATGCCATCTTGCGTCACATGGAGAAAGGAATGCTGCCTTTTTGATCAGGGACTGGTGTTTGCTGTGTTTTCCCCATTGCCTCCAGTGGGGAAAGCACAGTGAGCGTGGATCCTCCTGCTTTTGATCTAGGGGTGGATTATGTCTGTGATAGGGAACTTTATTTGACCATTTATTGCGGCTTAGTCAAAGGGATGGTGAGAAGTTCTGCTGACTGCGTAAGTCATTACCTTGATAAATTGAGATAAAATAGTCTAGATGATATCTTTTACTGGACCAGCTTCTGTTGGTGAGGGTATGCAAGCTTTCATGCCATCATCTGAACTACTTTGGGCTCCATCTGTTGTATTTGGGACCAACATGGTCCAATTTTTTTAAGGGTTTCCAGCTTGAGGGAGATTGCATGAGAAAAACTCTGAGGCTATTGATATGATCGAGTCAAGTGCAAAATAGTTAAGAGAAGTGTTATGTCTCAAGAGGTGTTTGGAAAATGATCAAGAAGCTCTTGGTAATAGATCGGATAGGGAAGAAATTTAGCTAGGAGTCTTTTACATTTGGTAGTATTCCATGTCCTCTCCGTTATTGGCCTCCCTGTTGCAGCACTACGTATGTCATGGGGTGTTAACATGGAGGGGAGACCCCTGGAACTCGTGGTCATTCTGTGGGACCTGCCACGGTCACCACCTGCAAGCTCTGCCTGGGACTACACCAAATGGACAGGTGTTCATCCCTGCCATGGTCTGCCCATGCTGGCCGCAGCTTTGTGGTGCTCAATGCGCATGTGTATATGCATGCCTCAACAGGTAGGGGACACGGGGAAGCCATGTGGGTGCCCCGTGATCCTCTCCAACATGCAGGAGGCGGCCCCAAGGCAGCATGATGCCCCGCATTTGACTGGATTTGCCTGCATGGTGTGCTTCACACTTCCAGCGATGACACCATGTGGAACAGCCCTTAGGTGGCCCCAAGTTGAACATCTGGTGGCCCCACAACACACAAGCTGGTGTCCGCCACAAAAACGTTCTTTTCCCCACGTAATCTTTCAGGGTTCCTGCACTTCTTTCAACATATCTACCACTTTTTTCTTTTCTCATTTTTTTCTCCTCTTTTTTCAGTTGATATCTGGTCATTTTTTGCTCTGGCTCCAGACATGCTGAGCAGCTTGGAGGTTTTCCCTTACATTGTGCATTGATTAGCCGGTGAAACACATGGCCACAAAATATCACTTGGGTCAAGAAGATGAAAAAAATAAATAGATGCTTGTATGAATAATGAATGCATCCATGTTCTATTAGATAAGAACATTTCTCAACTAAAGGATGCAAAAACGTCTGCCAAAAGGTACAAAATCAATCACTGATTATTGGGAATGAGGGGGAAAACATGCAATAGGCACATTATCCTGTGATCATTCCTGCATCTCTCACACCTTTCCTTTGAAGTATTGGGTTCTGGTCACGGTCAAAGGAGACTAGAATGCTGATTTAGTAGATGGGTCGTTGGTTCTATATATTATGCATTTTTCCGTGTTATAATCATGTTGATATCAAAGTTGCAGAAATTGTGTTTGAAAACAAATGAGATAGGGGTGAGCCGGATCCCCTGGCTGCCCTCGTGAGGGCCACTGCAGCTGCCGCCACTCCTGTTGGTGGGGAGGGCAGTTCGAATGAGCAGCTCCCTCCCAACCAGGAAATCCGGGCCAGGGGTGGACTGCCATTGCAAATTCTTCAAGGCCACGGGTTGACTGAGGAGCCGTCCACACAGGACAGGATTTGCGGACCCCTGCTGCCCAGCTAGATTAAGCCCCCAGGAGGAGCTGCTGCCAAACAGCTGATCAGAGGGCCAGCAGCTCACTTAACTGGCTCAGGTTCATGCGCCAAGCAGCTGATCAGGGCCCCCAAGAGCGTACATTAATCTAGATTAGCCAGGCTGGGTAAACCTTAGTCTGGCCGTGTCTCTGACCTTCTCTGGACAATACGTCTAGTGCCTGCCCCAAAGCAGATGTGGGTGAACATCTGGCAGTCACTCAACTGACAAGCAGGTGACTTGCAGGCTACGGTCTCATTTGTTTTTTACCCTGTGTGCACTTGGCTGGGTTCGTCCCAAACTATTGAACAAAACTTGTACTCTAAGCTTGTTTTTTTTCTTTTCAGAGAAAAGATGCCTATTCATATGTGAATGAAATGAGCAGTAATGAGAAAAAGTGGAACCCTTTAGATTCTGAAATTTTTTGTCCTGCTCTGAAAATGAAGGATTCTGTGGTTTATTTTCTTTAGCATAGGAGCTGTGCTAATTGTAGTTTGCTGTCATTAAACTAGATTTTTGAATTTAGCCTGCAGCAGTATAACAAGAGCCTATGCCAATTTATAGTGCTGTGCAGCTGGTGGGAAAGCCCCTCCTCCACAAATCTATTCAGTGAAAATTGTAAGCTGAATGCAAAGCATCACTTCTGTACGAGAAACATTGGGTCAGATCCTAATCCAAGTTATGCCAGTATAAATCCAGACTAACTCCATTGAAACAGGGCTGGACTTAGGGGCAGATAGGCAACTGCCTATGGCAGCAGATTTTGGGAGGTTGGGGGCTTCTCAGCCCACACCCGCCCAGTCATGGCACCTCCTCTCCCTTCCGCAAGCATACTGCCTCACCCATGCCACCCAGAGCCTGGAGGGGGGAGACGCCTGTTCCCCCCTCCCCCCCCCCCCCCCCAAANCCCCCCCCCCCCCCCCCCCAGAGAAGCCCCATTCCACCCCCAGGCCTCCCACAAACACGCTCTGCGGTGGTGCCAAGCACAGAGAAAGAGAAACTGCTTGTGTGCTGGGCGCCACTATTGTCTCTCTCCCTGCCTTAGACAGCAGCCTGCACACGCGCCAGTGTGGGGTGGGGAGGGGCCGCCTGAGTTGCCATAGAGCGCTAAAATCCTACGTCTGGCCCTGTGGGAAAGGAGCAGTGGTGGTCTGAATTTTCTCCAGTGTAAAGAAGTCTAAGCCAGTGTTGCTGAAAAGGAAAAGACATGAGTGTAACTAGGCCAATGGATACAAGGTGTGTTCTATGAAATAACATATAGACTAAAGGTGTGATTTTGCAAAAGTGCCTAAGTCCAAGTTTCCCAAACTGTGGGCTAGGACCCGACATGTGGTCCCACCCTCTGCAAATGGGATTGAGGTTCTGATTGATGGTAGCTGATAGTCTTGGCATATATATTGTTTATCATTGTGGTCATGGGATTCTATTTAAGCCTTAAAATGGCTAAAGGTTGTGGAGTCACTGATTTAGGTAGTTTAGGAGCCTAAGTTCCTGTCGTTCAACAGTATTTGTGCTTTTAAGTCACTTAGGTCAGTGCAAAATTTCCGTCTTAGTTTAGATTTTTTTAATATAGTTTATGTCCTAAAGGTACCCATTCCAGGAGCAATAGTCAGGATAACCAACATGGGGCCAAGTCATGCCTAGTACAGTAAGTGCACAGGGATGTAGGAAGGTTGGAATGGACCCTGGTGCAGAAGGTGGAATGAGGCTCCCTGCCTCCCTTCCCAGTGGCAGGGGATGCAGCTGTACCAGGCAACATGTGCCCTCCAGGCTGACTGGCTCCCAGTGTGACTGCACTGCCGGGACCTACTGTAGCTATGTCTAACATATGTTCTTGGGAGATCTCACAATCTATATTTCTGGACTGGAGGCTTCAATTTATGATTGTTAACGCCATTGCAGTCAAAATGTCTTGAGTCTCTCCTTGAGGCTTGAGAGGGTAGATAATTGACCAATGGGACACCATGATGAGTCCAGTCCATTAACAGCTTCCTGATCAGAGCTTGGAGCCATGTGACTTCATCCAGACTCTGTGTGAATGGAGTTTTATTTACACCTTGATGTTTCTGGGGAAGAAGGGAGTTTGCGCTTTGAGAGGTTTCATCCTCTTTATAGTCCTCCTTTAGTGGAGGACAATCTTTAGTCCCGTCTTCCTTCCGCAGCTAGTAAATGTAAAGCTGTTGTTCCAAACAATCCTCCACATTAGGATATCAAGGATTAGCCTGTGTTTTCCAATGTACTTCTGAATTAGTGTACTTGGATTCGGTCATGTCTGTAACTTCCCCTCTGAGGAGAGGGCAGCATTTGGCAGCTTCATAGCACATACTATGGTGGTGTGTGTCCTCTGACACAGGAGAGTGCTTCCTCTTCTGAATCAAGAAAAGACATGCTTAGCAGTGAAGTAAGTCAGCAAGGCTTCCATAATCTTGTCAGCTGTAACAATATTTCCATCATAGCCTCCTGGAAATGTTCTGTTTCCGTGACTCAGCCACAAGTTAACCCCTCTTTGTTGTTCCACTTCATCAGGTATTATGGCCGTTTGCTCCTACTCCACTCTGAGTAAATAATTAGCAGCCTTGTTTTGAAGTTGCCTCTTCTCTTTGGTGCCTCAGTTTTAGGGTGCATAACCTAGAATGTTTTGAGTGGTATTCAAATTTTCTCAGGCTCTGCTATCTTCAGTGTGAGCTATGGATATGTAGAAAATGTGAGCTATTGAGATGGTTATTGTTCTCCCTCCCAACCTTCAGTTCCCTCCTGAAAGCCTTCCCTAGCTCCCTACCCCCTTATTCCCCCTTCTGATTTTCCGAACATCACCTTCCCCTATGTTAGCATGTGTACCTACATTTTGAGTTGCCAAGGTAAGGAGGTGTGAACTATACTCCTATTTTTCTTAGCCTTAAAAAAAAAAAGAGAGAATCTCTTGGACACTATTGCATAACTGAACAGATTACTAATTTCACTGCTGATCAGTACTATAAAATTAGGCATTGTAGCAGTATTTATTTATTTATTTATTTATTTATCCATCCCCCAAGCAAGGGGTTGAACTAGATGACCTCTGAGGTTACTCCCAACTCTGATTCAAAAGGCTTAGGGTGGTGAAAAAATAAAATATATGCAGAAAACAAAACCATATATAAAAATGATAAAAGATAGAAACATTAAAATACAAACACAACCCCCCCAAAAGCCCAACCCCCCAGAAATCCCACTCAATACCATCTCCCCATTCCCTACATTCAACTCTCTTGCACCCCTAGCCCAGACACTCCATCAGTAACAGAAGTCCCAATCCCATTCCACTCACAAGACCAGTCGACAATCATCACCATCTTGTCTGAATTCAGCTTCAATCGGCTCGTCCTCACTCACTCCCTGACAGCAGCCAGGCATCGGGTAAGCACCAAGACTGTGGGGACGTCTGGGTTGGATGAAAAAGAGAGGTAGAGCTGGATGTCATCAGCATATTGATGACACCTCACCCCAAGCCCCTGAATGACCTCACCCAGGGGTTAATATACACATTGAACAAAAGATGAGACAGAATAGAACCCCGTGGGACCCCACAGGAAACAACAACCAATCGCACACCGCCACTTTCTGGGACCTCCAATTGGTTTCCAGAATTGGAAGGAGGAGGAGCAGAACCATTCAAGAGCATTCCCATGTACCCCAATGAGGTCCCACAGTCATGTCAGCAACACCTCATGATCAATGGTATCGCAAGCCGCTGAAAAATCTAACAAGATCAACAGGGTAGAATTCCCCTTCTCAATCTCTAGGTGCAGATCATCGACCAAGCCCATGAGCGCAGTCTCCATGCCAAACCCAAGACAAAAGCCTGACTGGAATGGGTCCAGGAATCCAACAGCATCGATATGAGCCTGGAATTGTCGGGCCACCACCCATTCAATAACCTTCCCTAGAAAGGGAAGGTTAGAGATAGGCTGATAGCTAGCCCAGGAGTCAGTGTCCAAAGAAGGCTTCTTAAACAAGGGCCAGACAGCCACCATTTTAAGGACATCCGACACCCTCCCCTCCCGAAGGGAGGCGTTGACAACCTCAGCCAGCACTGGCCCCAATGTCACCTGGCAGGCTTCCACCAGCCAGGATGGGTAAGGATTTAGTTCACAACTGGATGCCCTCAGTGCTCAAAGAACCTCTGAGTGAGTGAGAACCACTGACAAGAGTGAGCTTTCATAACCCCAAACTTTGATTCTGCAGGTGAAATGGCAGCACCCAAGTTTGTTTGTTTATTTATTTATTTATTTATTTATCAATTTATAACCCGCCCCTCCTGTAAAACAGCTCGAGGCGGCTAACAATTTTAAAAGAGTAAAAAATACAATAATATAAATATAAAACAATCATAATGATATAAACAATTTAAAACAGGGTTAAGACAAAATCAAAAAATAAATAAGGGTAGGGTGGCGCCCTTATTTGGTGTGGGAATATGAGTGATTTTCTCTGCAAAGTAATTAATGTAAATGTCACAGCAGACATTAGATGACTTCATTTCTGGGCAGAGGTAGGCCAGATTAACCAGGCCCCTCACCGCTCCGAACCGCTCTGCTGGACGGGACTTTGCAGATGCTATGAAAGCAGAGAAGAAAGATTTCTTCACTGCCATCACAGCCACGGCATAGTCCTTCAAAAACTATAGTCAGTCAGCTTCAGCGCAAGTTGAGCACCACCTGCACTCTTACCGCATACTCTCCCTCTTCAGCCGCCTCAGGTCCTCCATATACCAGGGAAACCTGCATGGTGGGAGCAGCACAGAATGGCCAACCTCTCAGAGCACGTGGGGCTAAGTCATAACCATGGGATCAGATGACTTACATGCAACTGTGTCAATGGCCACCATCAAGATGTCAATCCACAAGGTGACCATGTCATCGACAGAGTAGCTGCAAAGGTCAGTAGGTAAGTTGCCCAGAGAATTCAGCGTGTATGTTGAAATCCCCCAAGACAATAAGTCTAGGTGATTCCAACAACATCTCCAAGACCAGCTCAGCTACAGCAGTCAGGGAATCAGCAGTGAAGCCGGGTGTTCAGTACACCAAGGGAATCCCCAGTCTGTCCCCAGCCAAATCCAACACGTGCTGGACGTACTCTATATCAGACGAGTTAGGCAATAGATACCTCCCGAAAGGCCAAAAGCTGTCTTTACAGATCACAGCCGCTCCAACCCCCCTGACCCCGACCCTATGCTGATGCTGCACAGAGTACCTGGCTGGTACCATCCGGGACAATACCAGCCCAGACGCTTCATCCAGCCAGGTCTAGGTAATGCATATGAAGTCGGCGGCCTCATCCCGAATCAGATCATGGATGATAGATGTTTTATTTCCCACCGACCTGGCATTTTCATCTTGTTTGATGCCAAATTCTTCTGTTTGTTCTGTTTCTCTTTCTCCTTATATTGATGGGGACTTCTCTGTTTGTATTTGTTGATTCGGAATACAGTTTTGACAGGTTAAACTTTGCACTGTGTGCATTAGTCAGTTCCCAACCAAAGTTTAGATTTTTGTTGGTAGCAGAACTTCCTCATGATGGGCCCTAAGTCTGAGGGTTGCATTCCCACAGACTGCACTGAGAGTCTCGACTTCTCAGCACTCCTGATCAAGTTTGGTCAGAGTTTCTGTGGTGACTGCCCTTGATATAAACCCTTCTGCATTCTCTCTCTGCTGAAGGCCATTATAAATTCTATCCTTGTTTCTCACAGACTCCTTGGATCCTGAGAATAGTCCTGCAGAGATGAAGCATTACCAGGGATTTTTATTTCTATTACAGTTTACAGCATTGGCATTTCTTTTCAACTTATGTTTAAACTTAGGGGGTACATTTTCCAGAACACATGAGGTACGTTCTCTATCCATAGGAGACCTCCTTCATGTCATGTCCAAAAATGGCAGTTTTAAAATCTCTCTGTGGGTGTTACTACTTTAGGCAGCACCTTGCAGGGCGAAAGCCCAGATGTTTTAATGCATGAAAAGTGTGCTTGGCTGCATGCACCTGGTCAAATTAATTATTCTGTAAAATGTTTGCGATGGAGCTGTAGTTAATAGGAGAGTGGCAGATGTCAGGCACAGAAGTATCCGTTTTACTGCACCTTTTTATAGTCGGTTGTGACAGTTAACCAAAGCAGCTCAACAGCTGTCAGTATGTTGAGGTTTAGGATCATATGAAATGCACTTCAAAGAACTTTCTTCCAACTTCACAAGTAATGATTTGGGGCATCCTTGTTTCTTTACAGCTAGAGTTAGAGGGGTTCAAAGTGTTGTCCAGCTGTGATAGAGAGAGAATAATATTGAACCATGGCATACAGTACAAATGGCTTGTTCTTGCAGTCTTGTCAATCTTGACCCTAATTGGACTCAGAAAGTAACCGTTTATCTAAACAGCAGAACCACAAACAGAGCTGTTTTAAAGAATGGGTGTCGGACTTGCTACTCTTCCCACTGGGCTTCATGTTGTTCAATAATCATAGTGTCGGGGAATAATTTGAACCCTATAGACTAACTCCATTTTGAATAGCTACATTGCCTTAGCCAGAGTAGAGAGCCACTTTAACATGGCTTACAGAGATGCATGCTGGGTAAAATCATACCAGACCTCTGTTCCAGAGACACAAATGCTAGCTGCTTGCTTTAGTTCTCGCTCATTCTAAAGTGTCCTTAGAATATAGGCCCTGAGACATTAGGACGCCTTTCCCCCTTCTCTCACATAGATAAAACAGTTATAGCCTTGTAGTGATAAAGCAGGTGCAACCGTCTAGTTAGAACAGGATGAATAGTTCTCAGACACTCTTAAATGTAAACATGGTTGACTCATGTTTGGTTGTATTGTTTTGGGAACGTGTACTCTTTAAGTATGTAAACACCTTGCTAACTACTGAGTTTTCTGTAGCTTTCCATTGTTGTACCATGTCACTTGAGTGACACCTTTGTTTATACAAAGAACCTATAACCATCTTGGTGTAATGGGAGGAGCTAGAGACTCTCTGCTGAACCCTGCGTGGTGATGCGTGGTTCTCTCCCTTTCAGCTGAAAGGTAACAATAAAGAAGCTCTAACAGATTTCAACCATTCCTGTGTGAGTATAAGTTTTTCCACAACAATAGTATTGGAGTTGGGTTGGATTCTGGAGTCTCCCTGACCTTAAAAGAAGTGAGACAGAATAGGATAATCGGCTCATGAGATAAAAGGGGCTCTAGGCCTTTCTGCACCTAGGGTTTCCTCTTGGGCTGCATAGCATCTGGGCAGCATCTGCATGGCTGTTAGGACACCTCTCTAAGAGCTTATGGGAAGAGCTGTTAGCAAGATTTAAATTGTCCAAGGTGAAGGCTGAGTAAATGCTGCTTGGCATCTGGATTCTGATTGGCTACAAGTATAATTACCTGGAAGAGCCAATTGGAAGAGCTGACTCCTTGGCTTCGAGCATTGGAGTGTGAAGTCTTAGGGACTGTTGTTTGGCTTCTGGATTCTGATTGGCTGCAATGGGACTTTGGGAAATCTGATTTGAAGAGCTGGGGTCTGGGTTTTAAGCACATGCTGATTAAAACTGGGCTTTTTAGCTAACAGTGAAGCATACTGGAATAACTTCTATCCTCACCTTCAGCCATATTGATGGAGCTATTACTGGCCTGCCAGTTGTGTTAGTTTCTTTGTAATCACTCTTGTAAACCTTGTAAACTTGTAATCATTCACTAGGATTTGAACAATTTAAACTTATTTCATACTACATAGTTAAATACATAGTTGTATCAGTTCCCACAGTTAATACATAGCTATGTTCTACTGCAGAGTGTTACCTGGCCCTGGCATGCATCACCGAGATTTGGCTGGATGATGCCGCAGGCCCTATTTTGACACAACTGGTCCCGCCAGGTTTCTCGGTGATCCACCAGCCTCGTGCCGAATGAAGAGGTGGAGGGTTGGGTGGGGAGGTGGCTCTGAATTTTTCATCCTGCCTACAATGTGCAAGGTGGCCCACACTGNGTCTCTCCCCCAGCTCCTGTCGCTCAGATTGTAAGCCCTAGGGGCAGGGACCGTGTCTATTTTATTACTTTGTAAAGTGCCAGGGTACACTGCTGGCGCTATATAAATGTTTGTTAATAATAATAATAATAATGTGCACGGCAGTGATGGCTCTTGAATATGATGGCATCTCTGGGTTTTACCCAGAGGATCCATGAGAGCACCCACTGTGCCAGTTGGGCATTTAACCTTGTTTGGAGGCTGGGCTTTCCAGTCTCGGATATTCGCATCACCCCTGTTGGGTGGTCTGACCATCACCTCATGTGTTTTAGTGGGGTGCTACCGTACCTGACTGACAGCACCATCACCGATTGATAGTTGTACGGCCATGGAAGCTGCTGAAACTGGTAGATTTCAGCAACCTCCTGATTAGTGCTGGAGCTAATACATCTGCCTCTTCCAACCAGGGGTTTGACAGGCTCACCGATGACTGTTTTCAGCTGTTAGAGGGGGTCCTCGATTCCCTGGCTCCTCGCTGGACTCTGGCTGTCTCAACAGTCCATAGACCGCTATGGTATAACGCTGATCTGGCAAACTTAGAGACATAGACTGAAGAGGAGATGCTTGAGGAGCCACCTGAAGGCTGATCATCAGCTGTACGAAGAGTTTATGGGGGTGTGCAGAAGGGCTATTACTGAGGACAAGTGCTTGTACTTGTCCTCAGGCATAGACGCTGCAGGGAACAGATCAGCGCAACTGTTTCAGGTGGTGCACAACCTGATTATTCAAAACTGTCTCAATCTGTCTACAGTTTCTTCAACCACATGTGCTTCCGATCTGGACCCGTCTTGACTGTTGAAGGCGACTGCTGAGGCAGGTGTACCTTTGACAGGCATTGTTAATGCTTCCTTTATGGAGGGGAGGGTGCTGGCTGCTATCAAATGGGTGGAGGTCTGCCCCCTCCTCAAGAAACTATCTTTTGATATTGGAGTGCTTGCTAATTATTGCCCAGTCTCCAATCTCCCTTTTTAAGGGAAGGTGATTAAGAAGGCTGTGGCTGTGTGGCTCCAGAGACATCTGGACTTTAAGAATATTTTGGGGGAATTCCAATTGGGGTTCAGGCTTCTTATGGGGTAGAGACTGCACTTGTCAGGATGATGAACAATCTGTTGATAATTTTAGATTGAGGACAGCTGGCCATTCCAGTCATGCTGGACCTTACAGTAGCATTTGATACAATTGACCATGGGTTGCTGCTTTGGTGACTGACGGACGTTGCTGGTGTGACGGAAGCTGCTGGTTGGTGGTTTCAGGTGTACCTGGAAGGGAGGAGTCAACCAGTGGTGATGGGTGGCTATGCCTCATTCCTGAGGGGACTGAATTGCAGCGTCCCTCAAGGTTCTATTATTCCATCCATGCTGTTCAGCTTGTACATGCAGTCCTTTAGGGATATGGGGTTGAGTATCATGAGTATGCTGATGATACACAACTGTGTCAACTGTATATCTCTTGCCCTGTGAGCCCTGCCAACTCAGCCTCTCCCTTGGAGGAATGCCTGAAAGATATAGCCTCTTATGCCTGGATGCATCAGAGCTACCTCGTGCTCAGTCTGGGGAAGACTGAGGTGATGTTGGTGGAAAGGGCAGCCAATATGAGGATGCCCTTGCTTCCTTCAAGCCCATGAATGTGGCTGGGGTCCAGGTGGAGGTAGTGGGCCAGTTTAAGAACTTGGGCATCATTTTCGACCATGCTCTGTCCATGAAATCCCAGGTGTCCTACGCAGTTCGGAGATGCAATCTGTGTAAGTTATGCCCTTATTTATCCCAGGCTGACCTTGCCACACTGACACGTGCCCTGGTGACTATGAGGCTTTGACTTTTGTGAATCCCTCTTCTACGGGCTGCCGGCAGGACTTATCCGTCGCTTGCAGCTTGTTCAGAATGTGGCAGCATGGCTGCTGACTGGTTTAGGCAGCTGTGATCATATTACTACCACCCTATGTTCTCGGCATTGGCTGCCTGTGGAGCAATGGATTAAGTTTAAGATTGCGCTGCTGGTTTTTAGGGCCCTGAACGGTTTAGGCCCTGTCTATATTCGAGACCTACTTCTGAACCTCACACTGCTGGGTATCTGCGTTCAGGAGCCAACTGCTGTTTAGGAGGGGGTGGCGGGTTCTACTATCGTGTCTGAAGTTGGCAAGCGACCGGGCCTTTGCTGTGGTGGGCTCCTCGGTGTGGAGCTTGCTCCCTCTGGATGTTCTTCTCAATTCCTCCCTCCTTATCTTTAAAAAGCACCTGAAAACGTATTTATTTTCTAGGTGCTTTTAGGATCCACTGATGGTACCCTCAGTGTACTTTGCCCTCCCTTTTTGTCGGCCATATTTTAAAATCTTTAATAATTGTTTAAATAATTTTAAATTGTTTTATATTGTTTTAAAATGTTTATATGGTTTTTAACCTTTTGTGAAAAGCTCTGGATGCCATATAAGGAAGGGGGGGCACTGTATAAATAAAATTATTATTATTATTATTATTAGTAGTAGTAGTAGTATTAGTATATCTTATATAGCAGAGATACAGTGTTGTAGTATAACTATACAGGATAGCTAGGTAGATGTTTTTGATACAGTTATCATGTATAATGACATTAATTATTCTACTGGATTAAAAAAAGTCTGCTTAACAGTTGTATTCCAAGAATAGTCTTGACTGAGCAGGGTGTCATGATGTTTTAACTGTCAAACTGAATTGGACGTAGGAGAATGAAGTGAGGAGACTCCGGCTTCTAACACGTTTTAACACAGGGCTGTGGCAGGTTGCTCAGCTCCATGCGTGGGCGATGGGTGGAGGTGGGTGGAGTTGGGTGTTGCGCGGGAGCATGCGCACACACCCACCCCCACTGGCCAGGACAATGTTAAATGCAGCAAAATGGGCTGGGTTCATGCGTGTCTTGGTTTGACTGATTTTTCTCTCTACATGCATCTGACTTGAGCCCCCATCTCAAAAGGATATGTTGATGGCTAAAGGGATGGTCCAATTCAGGTCAACAATGACAACATCGTGACAATGGACCCCTGCTCAGTCAAGACTATCCTAGGAATAGAACTGTTAAGCAGACTTTTTTTTAATCCAGTAGAACAAAATTAATGTCATTATACAATCTATCCGTATTTTCCGGCCATGTCATCCGTGATCAAACTCGCATGTAATTTGTGCCTGCGTGAGGAAGGGGGTTTATCCACATTACCCCATTGAAGGCCACATTCACACCTGTGGCGGCAGTGGTGGCAGAGCCAAGACGCGGCAGCAGGGAAGAGCCGGTGAGAATGGGGATCCGCTGTGACTTTCCTCGTGCTTTTAAGGGCAGGATTTTTCACCCTGACATGCGGAAGGGAAGCCGCGGCAGATCCCCGTTTGCACCAGCTTTTCTTCTACCATCGGGTTCCTCCCCGCTGCCGTGTCTTCCCTCGTGGGTCTCGCCGCCGCCCCGCGTCAGGTGTGAATGCGGCCTCACGTTAGATAGAAACTAATATGAGATTGGGTAACATGGGCAAGCAGCCTTAGAATGATTCTGAGGTGCCAGGATTTGTCTCATTTTCTGTAATGGAGATCACATTCCCACATACAGCAAATCAGCACTTGTTTCTTTCCCCCGCATAATTTAATGCTGTGGGAAAGTCTCCATGCACTTAATTTGCTGTAATTGCGTTTGTTAATTAAATGCGAGAGAGGGCAGCGAAAACCTACCTTTACAGAAGCGCGTGTCCAAAGACCCACATGGCTCCTGCTGTCAGAATGCTGCGCTGCGTTCCCCTTGCGCATTTGGCCGGAAGCCCTCTCTTCACTTCCGGTTTCCCCCACAGCCGCTTATGGAGCCGCTGCCTTCTTCCCCGCATGGAGCTGCCGCTGCTGCCTCCTTCCCCGCATGATGCAGGTCAGTCAGAATGTCACTAGCGCGTGCTGTAAAGTAGCTTGAATGCGTTAGCGACATGCTGGTGTGAATGAACGTAGGCGCATTTTAAAATTGCCTGCATTCACAAACACCAGCGTGTTCCTGTATGTGGGAATGCGCTCGGAGACTAGTAGACTGCATCACTGTAACAGGTTTTGGTGCGGTATAATGTAAACCGTTGCTCATTACTATCCTTCCCTCGTCACAAAATAGATGCATCTTCAAGGCAGAGTCAGAATGGCCCACCTTTTGGAGCACGTGGGGCTAAGTCATATGCCTGGAGACATCAATGAAGATGCATCCAGAATGTGTTTTGCCCATAATGTTTCCCAGTATAAGGGCACAATTTATGTTCTACATCCATACAATGGAAGTTCTCTCTATACATGTTGCTCCAGTAGTGTAACATTCCGTCAAACTTTGTAGGGGGACTTAAGGGAATGACTAGAGGGGGCAGGAGAGATGCTAAGTAGTGGGAAGGAAAGGGGGAAAGTATGTACTCTTAATTACCAAGTCAGCTTAGGGCTCTCTTCCTGTCAGTGAGTTTGTGGCGAAGACAGTACTTGCACTCTGGTCTCATAGGTCAAAGTTCAGCATCTTATCCACTAGGCTACACTGACTCTAGTAGCTTGTGGCTTAAGCAACAGTCCCATGTATAGATTTTTTTTAAAAATATATTTTTAAGCTTGCAAGATTCTGTTGTCTAGATTCTGTTTCAGCAGATCTCAAGTGGGATGGCTCAGAATGTATCCTGGTGCGGAGTGAGAAGGTGTCAACTGACCCCAAACCCTTTAGCTCTGCTCTTGCTGAGCTTCAGGGGATTTCCATAATTAGTGGCCCCACCCACTTCTGTAACATCGTTTCTGATTGGTGCTGCACCTGGCAATTGAAAGTCATGTTCCAGGAATGGACAGGCAGGCACCATTTTGGAAATCTCCCCAGCTGAGCCACACTGAACTAGGGGAATTACAATAGAAGTAACAACAACAAAGGCGAGAGTGGAGGGACAGCAGTGAGAGGGCCAAGGGTGAGAGGGAGGGCAAGAGGGAGTGAGACAGTGCAAGTAGGAAAGGGGGGGACGTGTGAGCAGGCACAGACAAGAGGGAAGATGGAGTCTGCCATGAGAGGATGTGTTCTGCTTGATTCTATAATACAATGTGTCCAAATACCTCTATAAGACAATATACACTAGGGCAATTATTAGCATTGTTCTTTTGTCAGTGTTTGATATGGTGGTGTTTTGTTGCTCTAGTATCATTGGTTTATGTTGAGGAGCCCCACTCAGACCAAAGCCTCCACTGACTCCTACTTCCTATATAAACACATAATAAGATGGTCCCTGCCCCAGGCAGCCTACAATCCAATTGTAGGGGATAACTCATAGATACAGACTGACAGGATTAGGACAACGGACCAATGAGACATTATCGATCAGCGGTATAGGCAGGTCTCAGCAAGTCAGTTGTTTGAACGGGGATATATTTTCATCCACTCTCACTTTGTAGATCATAAGTAAATGAGAGTTAATTAATGTTTTTAAAGGGACTGGGTTAGAAATAGGTAAATAAAATAAATGGTGATCCATCTTTAAAAAGTAAGGCTGTATTTTTCCTGTTCTATAACAATAGCATGAAATGTGAAATAATGAACAGTAAATGTGTCTAATTACATAAATAATGCATTTGTGTAATTGTCTGGTAGGGGCGTGCTAATGAATCAATTACTTTTAATTGTGGGATGCTTGATTGTTTCAGGAATGTAATTGATTGTAATCAGGAATCAATTAAATGTTGATAGTAATTATGTTTATGGAATTAAGGTACATTACATCATTGTGTAATATAACCTGTTTTAGGTTTACAAATGGGTTTTACTAATTGAAAGAGAAATGTGAGACGGGATGGTAGGATGGGATTTACTGTAAGGATGTAAAAGCAACAAGAGATGGTTTTAGGAGACTCAGCAAATTTTGATTTTGAAGAAACCTAGTTACTTGGGCTGTGGTTTCATATAAGCTAGAAAACACCTGGTCAGTTCTCATGTGATCATTCTCTAGAGACTTTCTGTAGCTTGATATATGAAGCAGATGTCAGTAATAAACCAACACCCAGCATGGTGCTCCCCAAGGTGAGATTTTTACAGAGGAGCTATGAAACAGATCCTGATCACACATCATTTAAAAATCCATTGTAATTTCCCTAGAAGCAGGAGTGTTTGGCTTTCTTTGTGTTTCTACCAAATATCAGTTTTTCTCCAGGAATGATGCCAATGATTAGCGGGTGCCCCCACCCAATGATTTCCTGCTGTTAGAGTTGAAAAGAATCCTCTCCAAAATGGGTCTATAGGTTGAATATGCACTACCCAATTCACCATTTGCAGGCCAAGTAATAGACACTATTCGCATAGGATCCAACAAGTACCTGTTTTGGATTTAAAATGGTGTGTGTCTATTGTGTGCGAGTAAATGCCCACTAATTTTATGAGCCAGCTGCTAGAAGGGAGATTGAGCAAGCAGAGGACAGCAAAGAGCCAAGGACCATTGGCACAGCTGTCCCAAAGCAAATCAGCTGAGTCACACGAGTTAAGGCCCTTTCAATGCGCTAATTGTAAATTCTTTATATGAGCAATATGCAGTGCCCATCCGCATGACCAAAGTAGATTGGCCCAGCTAGCAGCGGCTCTGGTAGCTCTCCTGGTAGAGCTTTCAAAAGGAAGTGGAAATTTGGAGCTTCAAGTCTTGGATAGGAAAAGAAACTGCATGGAAACATCAGAGAATCCACCATCCAGAGTTGGAGGGGAAAGCCACACTGTCTGTCTTTTGTTTTTAATGATGGAGTAGCTTCTACTTTCACAGCTCAAGTTGCATCGTATAGCCATTAGGGTCAATAGAAGTGGGGAGAGTTTTTTTTGTAAAGGTAACAGGAAGGGAACACAATGCAAGCTAGAACCCATGGCCCCTGGCACAAGCAAGCACAAAGCTTGGCTACCCAGCCACACTTCACTTTCAGTTCCCCTTATAGACAGCTGTCCAGCTTACTGGGCACTACAGCCGATGCCGGTCTTGTTGGGGCGTAGCGGGAGCGGGAGTTCATGGCCGCCAAGGCAACCATGAACTTGTCCCAAGAAGTTATTTGCCCGACCCACGTGGGGGGACATACCCTCGACCTGATCTTCGGCTCTGGCCTTGAGGCGGGGCGTCCGGTTGTGGGGGAGGTTACAGCGGTGCCCTTGTCGTGGACGGACCATTATCTCCTTCAGGCCGGTCTTCTAGCGCACCCCCTCCAGAAGGGGAAGGGACCACTTAGGATGGTCCGCCCTCGGAGGCTGATGGAGCCCCAGCAGTTCCAGGAGGCTCTGAGGGAGTTAACCCTGGATGTGGACGGCCACTCTGTGGATGAGCTGGTTCAGCATTGGAACAACTTGCTGGAGGAGGCCATCGACAGGGTGGCTCCGAGACGCCTTCTGCCTTGGGCTCGTCACCGCAGGGCCCCTTGGTTTACTGAGGGACTGCGGTGTATGAAGCGTGTAGGCAGGAGGCTAGAGCGACGCTGGCGTCGGACTCGATCTGACTCCGACCGTCTTCTCCATAGGGCCCATTTGCGGTCCTATGTTGAGGCTGTGAGGACGGCGAGGAAGGAGTTCCTTGCTGTCCTCATAGCGTCTGCGAAGTCACGCCCGGCGGAGCTGTTTCGGGTGGTGCGGGGGCTGGTTAGTCCGGCCTCCCTCCGCCTTGATGGGGACTTGTCCCAGGCCCGCTGTGAGGAGTTTGTCAACTACTTCGCAGACAAGATTGCTCGGATTCAGACCGACTTTGACGCTGGATTGATGGCAGTAGGGGAAGAGCGCGGGGGGACGGAGGTCCCGTCTGGTCCAGCTTCATGGGGAGAGTTTCAGGAAGTGACGCCGGCTGATGCGGTGGATGTCCTGGGGTCTGTGAGGGCCACGTGTTGTGAACTTGATCCGTGCCCGTCCTGGTTAGTAAAAGCTTCCAGGGAGACGTTGGGGACGGTGCTGGCGAGGGTAGTTAACGCGTCCTTTCGGCAGGGGAGGTTGCCGCCCTGCCTTAAAGAGGCTGTGGTGCGCCCCCTGCTGAAAAAACCATCTTTGGACGTGGATGCGCTCGCCAGCTACCGACCTGTCTCTAACCTTCCCTTTTTAGGGAAGGTTATTGAGCGGGCAGTGGCGCTCCAGCTCCAGGGTCATCTGGATAACATCGGGCTCCTTGACCCTTTTCAATCTGGGTTCCGCCCCGGCTATGGCACCGAGACGGCGTTGGTGGCCTTGGTAGACGACCTCCGCCGGGAGATGGATGCAGGATGTTCAACATTTCTCATCCTGCTAGATCTCTCGGCCGCTTTTGACACCGTGGACCATGGGCTGCTGCTGAGACGACTGCGTGACCTGGGGGGTCTGGGCGGGACCGTTCTTGAATGGTTCCGCTCATTCCTCTCGGGGAGGAGCCAACGGGTGGTGTTGGGGGAGGAAACATCGTGCCCCCGCGCTTTACCGTGTGGCGTTCCGCAGGGATCGATCTTGTCTCCGTTGTTGTTTAATATCTATATGCAGCCCTTGGGGGAGGTCGTGAGAGGGTTCGGGGTGCGATGTCACCAGTATGCTGATGATACTCAGCTGTACCTCTCCTTTTCTACTGACCCAGACCCTGCTATCTCGTTGCTATCCCAATGTTTGGAGGCCGTGGCGGATTGGATGCGGCTGAGCAGACTGAAGCTCAACCCAGATAAGACGGAGGTGATGGTGGTGGGGAGGGCGAAGGGGGTGGTGGCCCCCCTAGTTGGGGGGGTTTGCCCTCCTGTAGCTCAGCAGGTCCGGAGTCTGGGGGTCATATTGGACGCAGACCTGCGTCTGGAGCGGCAGGTGGAGGCAGTCGCTAAGGCTGCCTTCCGCCAGCTTTATCTTGTACGTAGGCTGCGTCCGTATGTCTCTGGCCCGGACCTGGCCTCCCTCATCCATGCCTTTGTCACCTCGAGGCTCGACTACTGCAACGCGCTCTACGTGGGGCTTCCCTTGTTCTTGGCTCGGAGGCTGCAGCTGGTGCAGAATGCGGCGGCTCGTCTTCTTACGGGGACGGGTCGCCGGGAGCACATTACACCGGTGCTCCGAGCTCTGCACTGGCTGCCGATAGTGTGCCGGGCCAAGTTCAAGGTCCTAGTGATGATCTATAAAGCCCTATACGGTCTTGGCCCCTCATACCTTAGGGACCGCCTCGCCCTTCGCGCCCCGGAACGGCTCCTGCGGTCTGCCGGGGGTGCCCTCCTGGAGGTCCCCCGTGTTAAGCGGGGGGCCATGATGGAGAGGGCATTCTCGGTGGTGGGGCCGCGGCTGTGGAACTCCCTTCCGGAGGAAGCTCGCCTGGCCCTTAGCCTACTAATATTCCAGCGAAACTGTAAGACCTGGCTGTTCGCCCAGGCCTTTGGGAGGGAGGGTGAGTAGGGTGGATTTTAATTCCCTCATCTAGTTTTGGTTTTTAAGTGTTTTGTTTTGCCCTGTATATTAATTATTTATAATATTTATGGTTGTTTTAAATTGTTTTTACATTGTTTTAAATATTGTTGGAAGCCGCCCCAAGCTGCGTGCAGGAGGGGCGGGGTAGAAGTTTTATAAATAAATAAATAAATAAATAAATAAATAGTGCTCTGCCTTGGGACAGCTGTGCCAAGGGTCCTAGTTTCTATGTTGCCCTCTGATTGTCCCTTTCTAACAGCTGGTTTATAAAATTAATGGGTATTTTTACATGCACACTTGTACACCCCCACCCCATTTAAAATCCCAAACAGGTAGGCAAGTACTCATTTCCGGTCTAGGGTCAGGTACTTGAAGGGCTACCTGAAAATCCAGATATTACTCACAGGTAATAAATTCACTACTTGTTTCAGTTCTACCTGCTACTCATCTGATTACTGAACCCACCAGAGAAGTTCAATAGCTTTGTACTGTGCACAATCTCCATTCTCCTGACAATAGTCTCTGCCTCCCCTACCCCCAGGCCAATTATTCTAGTACTGCCTCTAAATTTCTCAAGATTTCTGCTCTGGGGGTCATGCCCATGTGTACAGTTCAGGGGAATTTCCCTTGTTTATGCAGTCCTCTCTGCGAGTTCCAACAGAAGGGAAATCAGGGAAGGCGAGAAGGTTTTTGACCCTTGATTTTCACTGCTTGTGATTTTTTAGAGTTGGAGGGAGGTAGTTAAATCCAGAGTTTAAAGCCCTGGCTCTGGTATGCTCCTGAGAACACACCCTGAGTCACCAGAGATGAGGTAGTGTGGGTGTAGTTCATTTTAGCTGGAGAATCAAAGTTAACTGAAATCGGAGTGGAACCGTAGGTAAAGGAGGAGTCGGAGTCAGTATGGGATTAAGGTTGTTGGGCAGTTTATTTGAAGGGACCATGCAACTTTAGCTGCATTTCTATTACTACTATGTATAATTTCTATAGGGGTACAAAGCATTTTACAGTCACAAATTTTGGAGACAGGTCCCTGCCCAGTGGGCTTACAATCTAAGATGGACAAGGCTGAGGGGAACACAGAGAGAGACAGAGAGAGAGAAACACATTCCCATTTTACAGGTGGGGAACTGAGGTCAAGAGGTTGTGACTTGCCTAAGGCCACCCAGCGAGCTCACGGCTAGGTTAGGATTCAAACCCTAGCTTTCCGGGACCAAGTCCAGCACCTTATCCATGACACCAGATTGGCTCTTCTTGTTAGAGTTCAGAGAGAGCATGCTGGCTACTGAATAGCCTTAGCTCATGTTCTCTGTAGGGTTTTTATTGGATTTATTTATTTAATTTATTTATTGAGTGAGTGAGTTGCATAGCTGTATGACTTTCCTGCAGCTTAGCCTTGCAGTCAGCTGCAGTAGATGCTGGTTAGTCACGGAGCTTCCTGTAATGGAGTTGTGTGATCTGTTTTTGTTGTTGTTCTACATGTCTGCATGTAGACAGTAAATATAGAGAGTGCCATTTACTGTCATATAAGAATAGGATATTTAAACATTATTGTTTGTCTCTACATTCAATAGAGTTCAATGTTGCTTCCTGCTGCCAGCAGGTGTTAGCTTGATCTGAATTGGTTGCCCTTTTCCGTCTAGTTGGTTGGACTAGATGTCCTACCAACCCTGTGTTGCAGAGTAATAACTGATTTGCAATCAGTAAGGACAAATGCAGCTGAAGGTTTAAAAACAGAACTTTACTTAAGCTATCTCAGGCACAGATCCTTAGTTGCATCTAGCTAGTAGTAAGACAAAATGGAGACTGAGACAATGAGAGCGAAGGGAAGAAGGAGTGGTTACACAAAGGAATTCAACTGCAAAACCCCATCTCCCTTTCATGTACACATAAACCTAGCAGCGCCATCTGGTGGCTCTATAGTCAATTACTGTTCTTAATTCAGCAGGCATTAACTTATGGATGTTGCACATACCAACACTCTGCAGTTCTGTGTTTTCAGAGTAGGAGTAAAGAAGAACTTTTGGGTTTGGAGTGAGGAAGAGTGATGAGGATTAGCCTTTTTCTTTCCATTATGGCTAATCACTTGAATAACTGGGGTAGTTTCACACATTACGAATGTCAAGTGGTAAAGCCCACGGATAGCACCGAGTGGCAATTCACGGTGGATTTACTTGTGACAGACGAACACCTCTGCCCTGTGGTAAGCCTATGGTGATTAGGGTTGCCATCTCTGGGTTTCTGCCAGAGACTCTTGGTTTTGACTCAGAGTCTTCAGGCTCCAGGGGAAGCCCCGGTTTCTCTGGGTCAGCCAGGCACACCCCAGGAGCTTCCAGGGATAGTAGCAGCCAGCCACGTTTGAAATGGGTCAGAACATAGGGATTTTGTGTGCCCCCATTTCAATGTGTTCCGACTCCTAGGAGTTTCATGACATCATGATCTTCCCTAAGGGGTGGGTTTACAAAAGAAAGAGGCACAACATCCCCTTTTCCCTACCCCTTGATGGGACCCCTAGGGCGCTTTTAGACAAGACACTTTTAATGTGGTTTTGTAAATGCGCATTTAAATAATGTGAATTTTTTAAAACCGGTTTTGGCATCCCCCGATCATCAAAGGGGCTCAAAACTGGTTGGGAATTAGACAAAACCACATTCAAAATGGTTTTGGCTTTTACACGATTATGGTAATTGCTCGTTTAAAACGGTTTAGGTGTTTAAACGAGCATTAAAACACGCGCATTTTCCACCAATCATGCGCAAAATTTGTCTCCTCTAAAAGCGGCCCTAGTGAAATCCTGAAGGGAGGCGGTAACCCTAGGGGTGGCCTACGAAAGAGCTTCCTTGGATATTCACCAATGAATCCATGCATGTGCTTATGGAATTTCAAGGGCTTTCTCACTTGGAAAGTAAGACACGTGAAAGGACTCGATCCTGCGCCACAAAACTAGCGGAAGGGTTGTGCAAGAGTTTTGGTCAGCTGAATTAGGGTTGTGCTCGGAACCACTCACTAGAGAGAGAGTGGAGGCTGGAGCGTTACGATTGGTGTTAATTTTCTACCTTTCACCCGTCCCCATCTTTTCTCAGCATTCATCATCTTAGGGTGTTAACAAACAAAATGATAGCCCCCTGGAACAGGGGCGGTTTCTATCTCAGGGTGGCCAGGCACCGCCCTGCCAAAGCCATAAGTGTGAGCCCCTGCAAACATTCCGCTCCTGCCGTTCATCACTGCAGCCACCCCTGTTCACTGCTGCACCCGCTGGCATTAAACCTGAGACCGGGCGCACGCACAATAATGCAGTTTGCTGCTATATGCTATTGCACATGCGTACACTGCCACTGCCATATTTATTCTCTGAGCATGCTCCCAGAAAATGCAGAAAGCAAAGATGGTGTGACAGTGTGCACATGCTCAATAGCATGTGGCAGGGGAGTCAACTCGGGAGGGCAGGGGCAGCCTGGACTGGACCAGAAGTGCCTCCCCATGCACCCACACATGTGCAGAGGAAAGGCAGGTCCAAGGGTGCCTCGAGCAGCAACAGGGAGAGGGGAAGTATGGGCCCCAAACATAGTGAGCATGCTTTGGTTGTCTGGCAGGGCCACACATGTGGAACATGCTCCTTGGGGTGGTGGGGTGCGGCAAGAGGAGTGTCTCAGGGTTCCTAGGCTGAATTCCAGTAGAGGAACTCGGCCAGTCAGGATGATCATAGTGTGCCTTTTCTAGATGCCCTAAAACTAACCAGAGCCCTGAGGAGCGCTCTCTCCTCCCTCCCCTCTTCTGGGGGGGGGGGAGGGCGGTGGTGCTTGTAATCTTCACGAGGAAATGCACCTTAGTAACCTTACTGAAATTGCTGGTGTGGGAGTTGCACTAAGTTTGGGTAAATAATATTTTCACCGACAATGTCGGAGCTCTGCCTCCGGCAGCCCAGTGCGTCACCAGCTGACAAGCGCACACCTCGTGCATTTCTTTCAGTTATAATTTATTTTATTTATTTATTTTATTTTACACATTTCTACCCCGCCCCTCCTGCAACGCAGCTCGGGGCGGCTTCCAACAATAAAACCATAAAATACAATAAAATCAAAACAAAACAATCAAAAAAATATTTAAAATATTAAATACTAAGTATTAAATATAAATATAACTATGAACAGGGCTAGACTAAAAACCAGACACAAATGGGTAGGAGACTAAACACCCCCCTCCCCACCCTCCCTCCCAAAGGCCTGGGCAAACAGCCAGGTCTTACAGTTCCGCCGAAATGTTAAAAGGCTTGGGGCCAGGCGAGCTTCCTCCGGAAGGGAGTTCCACAGCCG
>QEPC01003318.1:1575161-1630960 GCA_003113815.1 Sphenodon punctatus
GGGCCCCCTGTCCTCTGTGTTTAAACCATGGATTGTTAGCATGAGCTCCTTGCTCCTCCAGCCTTCCATCTCTGGAGCTTCTGTGGCACATCTCCTTTCCCCCCTCTCCAAATTATTTCTGCCAGGGCAGCCTTGTCCACTTCTACCACTGGTCCCTGGAGTAGCAGTCTAGAGGATTTCAGATGTAGGACTTTTTTCATGGTACTTCTGAACAGAAGCAGGAAATACTTGTACTCACCAGAGTTGTTGTTAGGAATTTCTAGCTCACTGATGCAGACCAAAATCTGTGCTTTCGACACCAGTTTTTTAAAAGCATCCATATTTCAAATGCTTTTAATTCAGCCAAAATCAAAATCCAAACATTTTGAGGATCAACTCACCTTAGTGGAAGCTATAAATGATAGCTTTTAGGTTTGTCTTCCATCTTTCTTTAGCAGACCATTCTAATGAATCCCCACATTCATGCCTACCAGCATACATCCTGCTAGGTGTAACTTGCATGTCAGAACATCTCGTATTCTTCTTACAAAGTTATGAAAAGAACAAAAACATTTGGCACTTTTTTGAACACCCTTGTTACAAAATGAATGTTTTGTCTATGGAAGTAGGTCTGGACTTATGTGTGCATGACAATCAGACCTGGCCTTGAGAATATATAATTTAGTAAGAGTCAGTCAAGAAGTGACCAGCATGACTAAAACAATGATATAGCAACAAAACTGACAGAATCATAGATCTGTTAATTTGGAAGGAACCTCATGGGTAATCTCATCCAACTCCCTTGCCCTGAAGTAGGATACCTTATACCTAAAATATCTCTGACATATTCTTTTCCAGTCTTCTGAGATATGGATATGTTGTCTTTGACACTTAAGATTAACGAAAACATTTTCTGGAGATCAAAAAAGGGTGGTGGTAAGTAATTTTCATAAGTATTATTTGCATTACTTTTCAATATTCAAAATTCTTTGTTGGGATCATGACAATTTTCTTTTTGCTCATTCTGGTCTTTACTGGTTTTCAAACAATTGTTTTTCTAATGTGCTTCAAACATAGAAGAAACTATCCTTCTTTATTAACATGAGCAACTACAGCGTGTACCACTCCTTATCTTACTGAGACATCTTCATTTGCATCCCTGTATAATCCATGATCTCGCAACGGCTTGGTGAAGTGCTCATTTGGTGATTCAGCACAGAACTAAAAATCATCATGTTTTGGGGGTGTCTAACAATAATAGCAGCTATTAACTAAGAAACTTCAGAAATGGAATGATTTGTTTTAAAATGTCTGCTGTGTACTGTCCATCACTGTACTGTCTGACACAACAGCAGGGTGGGTTATAATTATAATATCTACATTAATGGTGCTTATAGAACAGTAATGACAAAATATTAATAGCAGTGTTACTACAGTCTCTTACCAGGATAATAATTGAAACCATAATCTCTTAGGCAATGAAGCCCTTATGGGCTTCTTTGGGTTGGGATCTTTTGACGAACTGATAATGTGCCCCATTGTGCATACCAATGGGACTCCAGCAGATGTGCCTGCCCTGTTCATCTTACAGAATGGGCCCATGTGACTAATCAGTCAGTGCATACAACAGAGAATTTCAACATTATAATTGTAAGATGAACTCAGATATAAATGAACTCAGTCCTCAATGTGGCTCTGAAATATTGCATCATAATGAGCTAACACTATATTATTAAATGTTAATACAGAAAAGATATGTACCGTTACTGTATTTGATAGAGTAACCTATTGTGGTGGTATGAAAATATTAAAGCCTTTTCATGGACGTAAAAAGAAAAGGATTTATTGAGTTAAGAGATACAGCGAGGTAAAGCCATGTAAAGTCGTCGATAAGAGGTCCCTTGAAATGACAAGTGTCGGCTTAAGAACATGAGCCTGTTGCTAGGAGACTATGACCACAAAGTGTCAGGATAATGTATGTTTTTATTTTAAATAAGAAATGTTGATTAATGGACATACTTAACAGATAATGAAAAAAGATATCTAAGCTATGTCAAAGGCTGGGTGAAGCACTTAATTTATATGATGGAAAGCCAATTTGAAGTGAAAATCGTCCAGGAAAACCCAACGCAAATGTACCATAGGAAGTCAATGGCCAGGAAGACCTGTTCCATGCTTCATTAGAAGAACACAGACTCCTGGTTCCAAAGTGTGCAGGGTAAGAGATTTAAGATTGTAGGTGAAATAAGTATAGAAAATAGAAAGAATTTAGTGCTTATACTGCTGTTTTATCCTGTTGATGTTGAGTCAAGTTAAGAGTATGGGAGAACTAATGTTCCAAATTTCATATTTGGTTATGAATGGGTAGTGGCTCAGCAGCTCCAGGATCATCTTGACCGCATCAGTTACCTTGATCCCTCTCAGTCTGGCTTTCGTCCGGGCCATGGCACTGAGACAGCGCTTGTGGCTTTGGTAGATGATCTCCGCCGTGAAAAGGATTGGGGTTGTTCGACCCTATTGGTCCTGTTAGATCTTTCGGCTGCATTTGATACTGTTGACCATGAGATATTGGTGACTCGCCTGCGGGACAGTGCGAGGGTGGGTGGGATCATTCTTGAATGGTTCCGCTCATTCCTGACCGGGAGAACTCAGCGGGTAGTACTCGGTGACTGTTTTCCCTCATACCAACACCTCCCTTGTGGGGTCCTGCAGGGTTCTGTCTTGTCCCCTCTCCTGTTCAATGTGTATATGCAGCCACTCGGTGAGGTGATCAGGGGGTTACGGGGTGAGGTGTCATCAGTATGCAGATGACACCCAACTGTACCTTTCATTTTCAACTGACCCAGGCCCGGCTGTCTCAGTGCTTACTTGGTGTTTGGCAGCTGTGGGGGACTGGATGAGGGTTAATCAATTGTGACTGAATCCTGACAGGACGAAGGTGATATTAGTGGGCAAGTCAGTGGATGTGACGGCTACCTCGATTGATGGGATCTGTCCTCCGCTGACTTCCCAGGTCCGGAACCTGGGGGTGCTCCTTGATGTGCAGCTCTGCCTGGATCTCCAGGTGGAGGCTATGGCGAGGAGTGGCTTCCGCCAGTTACATCTGGTGTGGCGGCTTCGGCTGCTGATTTCAGCTCCGAACCTGGCCACAATCATCCATGCTTTTATTACCTCTTGGTTAGACTATTGTAACGTGCTCTACATGGGGCTACCTATGGTGATGGCTTGGAAGCTGCAGCTGGTGCAGAATGTGGCGATCCGGCTCTTGGTGGGGCTGGGTCGCCGGGAGCACATTACACCAGTGCTTCGATCTCTGCACTGGCTGCCAATAGTCTTCTGGGCTCAATTCAAAGTGTTGGTTTTGACCTATAAAGCCTTACACGGCCTGGGCCCTGCGTACTTGCGAGACCGCCTCACTCCCTGGGTTCTGGATCGGCCCTTGAGGTCATCCGGGGACACCTTGTTGCAGGTCCCTCAGGTTTCCTGTGGGGCCACGCAGGATAGGGCATTCTCAGTGGCCATGCCGTGCCTCTGGAATTCCCTCCCGGTGGGGGCCCGTCTGGCCCTGGACCTCCCAACTTTTCATAAGAACTGTAAGACCTGGCTGTTCCATCAGGCATTTGACGAGGGAGAGGGGTGATGGGTTGGATGGTGTTTGAGAATTGGAAAAGGGTGTGGTGCGTTTTTTGGGTGTTTTTATTATTATGATTGTCATTTATTGAGGAATAGATTTTAATTGTTTTTATTGTATTTTATGGTATTTTATATTTATTGCTGTTAGCCGCCCTGGGTTGCCTGTGGCAGGAGGGGTGGGATACAAGCTTTCTAAATAAATAAATAAATACCACTCCTTTTATGAACAGCTTGAAAATAAGCTTTGAAATGCATCAAAGAATGCAAACCCACAAAATCCAGTGCAACCTTGTTATAACATGCATCATTATAATGCAAATTTCCTTATAACGCCGAAAGAGGGACAGCTCCCAGCATTTCAGCAAAAATGTAGTATGCTTTATTTTTCAATTAAAATCACAGTGTGACCAGTCATTACCACCAAAGATGCAAGATTTAAGCATCCCTGTTCATAATGTAAATTTGGTTGTAATGTAACATGACTCTCGGCTACCACATTCTAAAGAGGTTGTGCTGTATTTCAGAATAACCTTCAGTTTGGGAGGCATCGCAGCTGATGAGAGAATGGACTCAGGTGGCAGGTTTCCCCGCATAGCACTGCCCGCCAGCGCCCTGGCCATAGCCTGCAAGGGTGGCCAGAGAATGGTGGCACAGGATTGGCTTGTGCTGGTGACACCAGAGACTTTCCAGCATAGGTTCTTTGTGGACCCCGGCGATTCCCAGGAGAAGCTAGACCTGCCCTCCTACCTGTGAAACTTTAAAGCACACGCGCTGCCTATGGCTGCACCGTGGGCGTGCGCCGTTGGGTGTCATGCCTAAGGACTTGCTCGCTCAAGGGCACGCCCTTGTGCGTGCAGCCTTAGGTGACGGCTGGGTCCGTATAGGTACTGGTGCTTGTGTGTGCCTTGGTGATTTTGTCTTATTTTCCATCGTTTAAGCCCACGGCTATCCCAAGTTAACAGAGATATATTGGATAGGAAGGGTAGCATCCATATGGAAATTTGGTTAGGTGGATATCTTGACTGGAATTAGTGGGTTAACCTCATAATGTCCCACAAAAGAGGTAGGCAAGATCCTACCGACTACCCTGAGCTTCCAACAGGCTCTAAGCAGTTAAATTGGTCGGGACACAGAGCGATTCTAACAGTCAGCTAGAGGGCAGTGGCAAGGACCATATTAAAGGTAGTACTTCACCTAGATCCTCTAACTTTGTTGATTAAATTAATTTGAGCGGTATCTCTAACAAGTCAATTTTTTCTGACTCTAGCCCCCTTGATATACTTGCAAACCAATGTTTTTTGATTGCTGATCTGATAAAAAAAAACCTGATATCCCAGCTTTCAGTTATAACTACTATTTTGGAGCAGCAAAAAGATCAGATTAAAATGCTTACAGATATTACAATGGGTCTGGAAGAGTGAACCAAGTGTGTGGTCTGCAGGTGCAATCCTTCAAGTGGTTTGTTAAGTATGCCCCAAGTACCTATGAATGAATCCTCACAGGTTAGCAAGAATAATCCTCCCTGACAACATAAGGAGGTTGAAATCTGCTCCCAACCACCCATTGGCTTGGTTCAGAGCAACAGATCAGTTTCTGGCAATGTTGGGAGACCCCCACTTGAGAGCACTACCAGAAATCCAATCCTTTCCAGCCTTCAGATCAATAATAGAGGTGGTATTGCTTTCAGGGTGGCACTGCTCCCAAATGGCTACCTGCCATACTGGTTCTCTAAGGACTCAATCCAATCTCATCTGAATGAATTGCTTGGCTTTGGAATTCCACTATGGCAGATAGCTTTCTATCAGAAACTTTCCTCTCTGGGGAGGCAAATCCGGCGGATAGTCTAGTTTAAAAATTCAGCACTGGTGGGGAAAATCCTATCAAGATCTGAACTTTTGCGATTCTGGGGAATTATTGTCAGCGAGGTGTTTTTTACCCCCACTCCTGTACCATTATTATCAAACCCCTCCCCTTCCGGTGCAGAAAGGGGATACTCTAGCAAGTCCAAATCAAATATTCACCATACTGAACAACTGTGCTCCTTAGTCCCCACTTCTAACGAGCCTATCCCCCGGAAGATCTGTAGTGGAGGAGGAAACAGACTCTCTGTTAATCAGCACTTGTTAGATATAGCGTTGGATTCAGCCCCCTTACTCGATGTAAACAAGAAGCTCATTCCTTTGGTAGTGAGGCATTCTCATGCCAGCAATTCCCAGGCAAATGAGCTTCATCCAAAATCAATATTGGACGAACCTGTTCCTGACCATATTTCCCTGATAAGTGTAGATTCTGAAGACTGGGGCTTTGACGGTAGTACCCTCTCAGGAAAATATTTATATGCCCCAAAATAAGACTGATGATGACCTTATTATGCAAACAGAATGATTAGAACTTATGAATACTGAAATTGGATCTTTACAGAATCAGATTGTTGATCAGATACAATCTAATGGAGATGTGGTTTTAGATTCTAGCTGAGGACTAGCTGGACATTCACTTGGACTAGTATCTATTTGCTTGTGCAATATCGCAGGCTGGAACTCTTGTTTTAAGGATGCCTCCTTCTTTGATTATCTAAAGAAATTCGATATCCTACTGCTACAGGAGACTTGGTCCAAAGACCCTATAGAATTTCCTAGCTATAGATCTATCGCTACCCCTGCTGTTTCTGTTCAATCAAGAGGGCGGCCAAGTGGTGGGGTGATTTGTTTGTTATCAGAAGAACTGGCGGCTATGGCCGTCCAGCACATTATTTGCCCTCCAATAGCAGCAGGGATAGTGCTCAAAATGAAAATCTTGACATTTATCTGTATCTCTAGCTACGTTCCACCCATAAATGCTCATAGCTTCAGGTTGTTACTTTGGACCAAATTGGGTAAACTAATAGATGAGCTGATGTCTACTTTCCCCCAGGCCAGTTTTGTCCTGGCTGGGGATTTAAATGCCCGTATAGGACCCAGTGACGCTGTTTGGAGTGCAGCTAGTAAGGTGGAGCTTAGGGGTAATATACCGGGGCTTTTGTATAGGAGCTCAAAAGATTCTAAAATCAATTCCTCGGGCATAGCCATGGCCAATTTTTTGGCCCAGGTAGATCTGGTGCTACTGAATGGTTCCATCTCCGATGATATAGCAGGGGAACTAAAGTTTATATCCCACCAGGGTTCGAGTGTGGTGGATTTTATGTTGGTTACTCCTAACTTGATCCCCTGTGTGGATAAATTTGAAGTAGAGGCAGCTTTCTTTAGTAATCATTTTCCATTGATCCCACATTTAAATTTAAATGACTTCGCGAGTAAAAGGGGGGAAACTACTGATACTTTATCCAGTGTAATGTCTGCCTCGGGAGATTCTTTCCTCAGAATCCAGTGGTCTCAGGGGTTGTCAGAAATACTTTTGATGGTACTAAATGGCCCGGATTGCATTAGATATAAAACTGCCATAATGGACTCATTGTCGGTATGTACGGCAATTCAGGAGTATAACCAGCTTATGAAAACTCTCCAGCTGTTTCTTGTTAAGCGTGGCCCCAGTTTCGGGTATGGGAAAGAGTCCCAACTGGGGTCTAAGCCTTGGTTTGACTCCGAGTGCAGATTGGCTAAGCAGGACCTGCTGGGAATATACCACCAATATAGAGTAGGACATATGACGGAAACCCTTGACCAATATCTTGAATCCAAATGGTATTATAAAGAGCTCATTACAGGGAAAAAAGGGAATTATGTTATAGGACAGTGGAATAAATTGTTGATGGTGGCAAGTACAGGAGACTCCTAAGTTTTTTGGAGTGCCATAAATGGTGCCCTTGGTAGGAGTAGGGCCACGGTCATGATGCCTATCTGCGCCAACGTGTGGGAGTGGCATTTCCACTCTATTTTTTCCAGCCATGTTTTGCAGGCCGCTCCACCCCTGTTTGACCATGATTTTCCCATTTGGCTTGATGTAACTGTACAGGAAGTCGCCCTATTGATAGCTGAGATCAAATTAAAAAAAGCTCCAGGGGGAGACTTTGTACCACCTGAACTTTTGAAGCAACATCTTGAGTGGTGGTCACCCTTATTGGCTGCTCTGTTTACTCATATTAACCAGATGGGTTTGATCCCCAAAGGGTGGGGGGACGCTATAGTAATTCCAGTTTATAAGAGTGGCCCAAAAACAAATCCTGGAAACTATAGGCCGATCAGTCTACTAAGCTTGATTGGCAAGTTGTATGCCAAATATCTCCTGAAAAGACTGACGGATTGGCTGATGGTCCAAAAGATTATTAAACCAGAACAAGCCAGATTCCAAAAAGAATCAGCCACCATTGATCACTGCTTGTTGCTGTCATTCTTAGCAGAGAAGTACGTTAAACGTAACAAGCGATTTTTTTGTGTATATGTGGACCTGAAGTCGGCTTTCGACTTAATTGATAGGAAATTGCTTTGGGCCAAGCTAGCAAATTCAGACATTGACAAACGTCGTCTTGGGTTGATTAAATCATTACACCACAAAAATACCCTGGCAGTTAGAGTAGACCATCTGGGCCACCTGACAAATTGTGTAGAAGTACAGATGGGAGTATGCCAGGGATGCGTCCTGGCACCAGCACTCTTTATGTTTTTTTGTGAATGATTTGATCCCTTTTATGACAAGTAATTCCTTTTTCCCTCCCAAAATTGGGACTCCCGCCATTGGCTGCTTGTTATACACAGATAATGCTGTGATTTTATAACAGACTAGAATCGGACTGCAAAGGCAGCTTATAGCTCTGGCGAATTATTGTAAATTGAATAAATTGATGATAAACTATACTAAAATCAAAGTCATGATATTTGGGAAAGGGACCTTTAAATGGTATATTAGTGGGCATGCTATTTCCCAGGTCACTACTATACCTGGGACTTATGTTTCAATCTTCTCTGAAATGGGATCATCATTTTAACATGGTTAGTGCTCGGGCCAGTGGGTGCATCTTGGCGATTATACGCTTCTTTTCTAAAAGGGAGGGTGGTTTTTTTGACTGCTGCCCTTAGGGTAGTTGATGACAAACCCAGGGCCCAGGTTTTTTACGGGGTAGCCATTTGGGCTATCCAGTGCTCTTATAATTTGAATAATCTCCAATTCAAATTTTTGAGACAGTTATTAAAAGTGCCCAGAAGTATCCCCGCGGCCGCCGTGCGATTAGACGTTGGACAGACCACTTGGAATCTTGAGGTTTGGAAAATGGCCATTGGATTATGGTTCCGTGTCCATCTCTGCCAAGAGTCCGATCCTGGTCTTAACTTTTTTTGAGGAATGACTCGTATGCTTTTGCTTGGAATAAGCTAGTAGAGGCTAAAATATCCTCTATGGGCTTTTTCACTATGGAATTGTTAAACAAGGGACTAAGGGTGGCAAAAAAGGAAACTTTAGTGAGATTAAATGATCTTAGTAGGCAGGAAGATCAAGCAGTTATTTCCACTTGTGCGTCATTAGCATGGTATGGAGAACTGGTCCCAAACTCTGGCTTGATTGCAAATTATTTGTTAACCCATTGTGCATTTAGGAAGCTTTATTTGCTTATGTGCGCTAGGGTTAATGCCCTGCCAACGAGAGCACTAGAGGGCAGATACGGGGGGGAGGAGGGGGGTCCCCTATGGCGAGAGGCTATGTCCTTTCGACAATATGGAGATGGAATCCCCTGGACACATTTTGTTCACTTGTCATTTATATGACAAACTTAGAGCCAAGTGGCTGGCAGGAATCCTAGATCATCTACCAGGTAGAGCTCCATCAGAATTATTGATCCATCTATTATTAGACAAAAGATCTGAGACATCACAAGCAGTGATGTCGTTTTTGCTTTTTGCCTTCCAGGAAAGGAAAAAATTCCTTTCCTTTAAATCGGATTGACAAATGACTGTACATTTTTCCCCAGGTCTAGCCGTTATGATGATAAATTATTATTATTATTGTTATGATTTACAGTTATCTCTCATTTATTGTTATATTATTTTATTATTATATATTATATTCTATGTATGCATTGACTTTTGTATAAGGTCACCATGCTTGGCGTTTTTCAATTGTGTTACATAGTTCTTTTTCGACTATGGCTTTTGCTACATTAATAAACTAAACTGAAACTGAATGACTTTCAAATCTGAGCTGTGTGTGTAATGCAGTATCAGAAGGAATCGTCAACTACACACAGGAAGCCATAGTGTCAAAGAGAGTAGTGAGAGATAAAGACAACTGAGCTAGGAATTACAAGCACAGGAAACCCATCCCAGGAATAAATTAAAAACGGGGCCTCTCAGTTTGCTTGAATGCTTGAAATTATGAGAGCAGACCTGAGAGTTGGAAATAAGATTGAGGGTGAGGATTTATGATGTGCATGTCCGAGGAAGCAAGTCCTTTGTTGGACAATGCAAAGGTAACACATGAAGGCAAATCCATGTTTTGGCTGTGGATTTTTTCCCCTATAACCTTCTTTATTTTGATAGCTGTAATTTACAAATGATTAAAATGGGAGTGTATACTAAGCTGATCAGCCTCACAGCATTCACTCAGATGTTCAGAAACATTGTAAAGGTGGTTTTTTAAAAGTTAAGATTACTTAACAAATGTAAGTTTTACACCATAACTATCCTCCGAGAGTTTTGCTTCTCCTCTACCACCACCCTCACCTGCCTTCATGTTGTCTTCTCCTGACTCACTGAACCATCTTTGCCCCTTCTCCCATGCTGCCTCTTCTGCCTGGAACTCCCTCTATGAAGACATTTGTTCTGCTGCCTCCCTCCCAACCTTCAAATTCCTCCTGAAAAACCTCCTACTTTCACCAGGCTTTCCTTAGCTCCTCATCTCCACAAAACGCTCACTGATGCTTCCTCTAATGTCCTTCCGTTCCAGGTCCGCTTCTCCTCCGTAACTAAGCTAAGCGCATACAACTGCAACTTCTCAACTTTTAACGTATTCCACATGTCCCTTTCTCATTTGGGGACCAGTCTCTAACTAATGATCAGTACTTTGCTGGCACTATATAAATACTTAATAAGTATGTTGTCACAGTGGGCAAAAATGAAAAAGGCAAACAAGTGTTAACATTTGCCACAAATCTTTCCCTTCCCTTTATCGTATTTATATCTCTCTCGCCAGCCTCTCACAATACATCGCTAAGAGGGAAATCCAAAACATGAATGAGAACCACCTCATCTTTATCTTCTCTGCACTGTTTATTGTCCTAGATCTGTTGCAATCCCCTCTTACCTGAGTTCTCTTGAAGCTAATCGGTCCTAACTTTTCCAATATCTCCTCATTTGAAAGTTTATCTGCACCTCTAATCACTTGTATCTGCACCCTGTGTATTTTTTAGGGGTGGGGTGGGGAGGAGAAGCAGTAGGATGATCCCATGGCTATGGTACTACTAGCCTGAGATTTTGCAGTTCCCAGCGATGGCACAGATTTCCTGTGTGACTGTGGAGAAAGTCACTTGCTCTCTGTGTGCTTCAGAGCTCCTTCTCCTCAGTAAAATGGGAATGCTAGCACTGCTATACTCTTCAGGGGGTTGCAAGATAACTGTAGCAGTTAGATGAAAGAGGGAGCTCTGGTCTGCTTTTAGCTACACTCCAGCTGCCCTTATTGGTCCGTTTCTCACCAAAGAGGACTAGTGTTGCCTGGCCTTAGAGAGGGGGGGTATGTCCTGCCTCCAAATTCTGCTGGCTTGGTCTTCAAGGGGTAGAGGAGCTGGCATGAGAAGCTACGATTGGTTCTTAGTGGCCCTACACATTGTCCTTGTCTTCCTCACCAGCACATACCAGGTTCTGGGGAGATGGTCATAAGAGAAATAAATATGTGGGAGTGGGAGGGATGTCGTATGAGGGGGTGAGAGGAATGGAGGTGAAGGAGTATGACTGTAGTAGTGGAGGGGTTCTAGCAGTTTGGGTAGTGTGTGTGTGTGGGGGGGAGGGGCGGTTCTAGCACAAATGAAGTCCTGAATTAAAACCTCAGTGAAAACTGCATGTTGTTTGTGGGTAAACTGCAAAAACAAGGGTTGGGGTGGGTGGGTGCTAAAGTGAGTGAAAAATAGATTAACTCTAGAAATCAGTTCCTTTCTGCCCTCCCTCCCTCCGTTACCTCCAGACTTCAGGATCAAATTGAAAAGTAGACAAGGGAAATCAATGGAACCCAGCCCCACAATTCTATCATTTAATGCATTTTAAGCAGTCTCCTGGAATCGCCAACCTCCAGGCCCCTGGCAGACTGCAAGGAATTCCAAAAATGAAGACCGCTACAGGTAGTGCAGTAGGACTCTTCTCCAACTCTAGGCACAAGAAGTGAGGACCTGATGCACAGCCCACTGAAGTCAATGGGACTATGTCCATTGTTGTTCAAAATGTATGTCGCATTAAGTTCTACCCCTTGGATTGTAACATGTTTAAGAATGTGTCCGATTTTTACCTCATAACTGACTGCATCTTTACTAACCAGATTTGTCTGCTTTCTAAAATTCTGTCATTTATTTATTTTATTCAATTTTTACTAGGGCTGAAACGAGAATAGATTTTATTTTCATGAGAATCAAGAATCAGGATTGAGATCTCATCGACATCTCGACCTGGATTCAGATTCTCATGATACTTCTCATTCCCCTCACCCCACCCCATGCGCCCAGGCTGGGAGAAATTTAATGAGGGAGGGAGGAAGCCACACTGTTTCCTGCCCAAATTTCTTTCTTTGTCTGGGGCTGGCAGCTGTCTACATGGGGAAAGCTTTCCGATAGCAGATTTTCAGGAATGGGAGGGGAGAGAGAAGGAGGGAGGGAGCAGACTCAGCTGATATCTTAGCATTCTATTGGCTAGCAGGAGTCAGCAGCCAATAGAATGCTGAAAAGCTATGTTGAGCCCATCTCTTCCCTTTAGCTTCCCTTCGTATCTGGAAAAAGGGAGGAGTACTGTAATTGATTTGCACATGTTTACCCATGTGATTACCTTGTCTGGGTCTGGAAACAGATGGGAGGGGGCAGCTGAAGGGAAGAGGTGGGCTTAGCACAGCTTTTCTGCATTCTATTGGGTACTCAGACTTCTTCTAGCCAATAGAATGCTCATGATCTGCATGGGCCCCTGATTTGGCCAATCTGAAACAATGTGGCTTCCTCCTTCCATCCCCCATTAGCACTGAGTATTCTGTTTTNAGCTCCTCATCTCCACAAAACGCTCACTGATGCTTCCTCTAATGTCCTTCCGTTCCAGGTCCGCTTCTCCTCCGTAACTAAGCTAAGCGCATACAACTGCAACTTCTCAACTTTTAACGTATTCCACATGTCCCTTTCTCATTTGGGGACCAGTCTCTAACTAATGATCAGTACTTTGCTGGCACTATATAAATACTTAATAAGTATGTTGTCACAGTGGGCAAAAATGAAAAAGGCAAACAAGCGTTAACATTTGCCACAAATCTTTCCCTTCCCTTTATCGTATTTATATCTCTCTCGCCAGCCTCTCACAATACATCGCTAAGAGGGAAATCCAAAACATGAATGAGAACCACCTCACCTTTATCTTCTCTGCACTGTTTATTGTCCTAGATCTGTTGCAATCCCCTCTTACCTGAGTTCTCTTGAAGCTAATCGGTCCTAACTTTTCCAATATCTCCTCATTTGAAAGTTTATCTGCACCTCTAATCACTTGTATCTGCACCCTGTGTATTTTTTAGGGGTGGGGTGGGGAGGAGAAGCAGTAGGATGATCCCATGGCTATGGTACTACTAGCCTGAGATTTTGCAGTTCCCAGCGATGGCACAGATTTCCTGTGTGACTGTGGAGAAAGTCACTTGCTCTCTGTGTGCTTCAGAGCTCCTTCTCCTCAGTAAAATGGGAATGCTAGCACTGCTATACTCTTCAGGGGGTTGCAAGATAACTGTAGCAGTTAGATGAAAGAGGGAGCTCTGGTCTGCTTTTAGCTACACTCCAGCTGCCCTTATTGGTCCGTTTCTCACCAAAGAGGACTAGTGTTGCCTGGCCTTAGAGAGGGGGGGTATGTCCTGCCTCCAAATTCTGCTGGCTTGGTCTTCAAGGGGTAGAGGAGCTGGCATGAGAAGCTACGATTGGTTCTTAGTGGCCCTACACATTGTCCTTGTCTTCCTCACCAGCACATACCAGGTTCTGGGGAGATGGTCATAAGAGAAATAAATATGTGGGAGTGGGAGGGATGTCGTATGAGGGGGTGAGAGGAATGGAGGTGAAGGAGTATGACTGTAGTAGTGGAGGGGTTCTAGCAGTTTGGGTAGTGTGTGTGTGTGGGGGGGAGGGGCGGTTCTAGCACAAATGAAGTCCTGAATTAAAACCTCAGTGAAAACTGCATGTTGTTTGTGGGTAAACTGCAAAAACAAGGGTTGGGGTGGGTGGGTGCTAAAGTGAGTGAAAAATAGATTAACTCTAGAAATCAGTTCCTTTCTGCCCTCCCTCCCTCCGTTACCTCCAGACTTCAGGATCAAATTGAAAAGTAGACAAGGGAAATCAATGGAACCCAGCCCCACAATTCTATCATTTAATGCATTTTAAGCAGTCTCCTGGAATCGCCAACCTCCAGGCCCCTGGCAGACTGCAAGGAATTCCAAAAATGAAGACCGCTACAGGTAGTGCAGTAGGACTCTTCTCCAACTCTAGACACAAGAAGTGAGGACCTGATGCACAGCCCACTGAAGTCAATGGGACTATGTCCATTGTTGTTCAAAATGTATGTCGCATTAAGTTCTACCCCTTGGATTGTAACATGTTTAAGAATGTGTCCGATTTTTACCTCATAACTGACTGCATCTTTACTAACCAGATTTGTCTGCTTTCTAAAATTCTGTCATTTATTTATTTTATTCAATTTTTACTAGGGCTGAAACGAGAATAGATTTTATTTTCATGAGAATCAAGAATCAGGATTGAGATCTCATCGACATCTCGACCTGGATTCAGATTCTCATGATACTTCTCATTCCCCTCACCCCACCCCATGCGCCCAGGCTGGGAGAAATTTAATGAGGGAGTGAGGAAGCCACACTGTTTCCTGCCCAAATTTCTTTCTTTGTCTGGGGCTGGCAGCTGTCTACATGGGGAAAGCTTTCCGATAGCAGATTTTCAGGAATGGGAGGGGAGAGAGAAGGAGGGAGGGAGCAGACTCAGCTGATATCTTAGCATTCTATTGGCTAGCAGGAGTCAGCAGCCAATAGAATGCTGAAAAACTATGTTGAGCCCATCTCTTCCCTTTAGCTTCCCTTCGTATCTGGAAAAAGGGAGGAGTACTGTAATTGATTTGCACATGTTTACCCATGTGATTACCTTGTCTGGGTCTGGAAACAGATGGGAGGGGGCAGCTGAAGGGAAGAGGTGGGCTTAGCACAGCTTTTCTGCATTCTATTGGGTACTCAGACTTCTTCTAGCCAATAGAATGCTCATGATCTGCATGGGCCCCTGATTTGGCCAATCTGAAACAATGTGGCTTCCTCCTTCCATCCCCCATTAGCACTGAGTATTCTGTTTTTTGAGATTTTTGCTTTTCTCGGCAAACATCCAGCGGATTCTCTTCTCATTCTCGTTTGCAAGAACAAGACAAGAAGTGTGATTCTTGCTGAGAAACCCAAGAAACCGAGAATTGAGTTTAAGCCATAATTTTTACCCTGCCCTTTTCTCAAAGGCTCAGAGCGGTTTACAAAAATATAAAAAGATATACAAACATAAAACCTATAAACGTATATAAAAACATATATAAAATAATAAAAAAAACTAAACCCCACCCACTAACCTTCTCCCTAATGCCTCCACCCTGCCCAACCCTATCCCAGTCTGCCAAAACCCTGGCCAAATGAAAAGGTCTTGCATCTCTTCTGAGAGGTAAGCAGCCCGGACTTAGGCAGATCTCCAAAGGGGAGAGTTCCATAATTGTGGATCAGCCACCAAGAAGGCCTCTCTGCATGGCCTTGTTGTACAAACCTCATGGGCAGTTGGTATTTGCAAGAGGGTGCCTTTGGCCGACCTCAGAGGGCATGATGGAACATAAGGGAAGAAGCGGTCTTTCAGATACCTGGAGCCCAAGTCATTTAGGGCTTTATAGGTCAAAACCAGCACCTTGAATTGCGCCCGTAAAGCTATTGGCAGCCAGTGCAGACTCTGGAGCACCACTGTAATTTGCTCTGAGACCCACCCCTGATAGTGTTACATTTCTCCCAGGAAATGCCCTGTGTTGAGGTACACCGCTGTTTATCATTTTGGAAACTTTATAAAAAGCATTCATGTTTGTTTTCTTTTGACTGTTCAAAGAGGAGAAGAAGAAACAAGAAAGGTCAGCTTTGAAAGCAGGCACTATTAACTATAACAGGTATGTCAAGTGTTCAGCCCATAGAGCAGCTCATTTAAAATAACTTTTGCTTACAAAATGTTGTTATGGTTATAACAAATACTACAGACTACAAGGAAAATAACTGTTATATTTATTAGTACTCCAGGGAAGTTCATGGTGTTATTTGGTCAGATATATGTAAACAGCTTTTTCTTAAAATTGTCTGTAAACTCAATTTCTTAAAATTGAGCTAAACTTTTGGTGAAGCTAGGGGAAATGAAACTTAGTTATATTGAAAACTAGGGAATGTTCCCACAAGCAGCTAACTCAAATTAACAAGTCCTTAACTCACCTGTAGTTCAGTGTCATTCACACATCAAATGATGGGTATTCAGTAGGGCTGAAACAAGCAGCTAAATTGCTGTACACAAGAAATTTAATCATATCGGGAACCAGGTTCCATTGACTGTTTCCTGATACTGATGTGATTTTTTGATCCTCACAATACAGTAAGATACTGTCCTGATTTACTGACTTCCTGCTTACTGTTCATTTACTGCTTACCACAATAAATGCTGAGGGTACCATTTTGCTTTCACCTTTGTTGTTTCTGCATTTATGAGGCAATCACCAT
This sequence comes from Sphenodon punctatus, assembly GCA_003113815.1. Classification (NCBI taxonomy): domain Eukaryota; kingdom Metazoa; phylum Chordata; class Lepidosauria; order Sphenodontia; family Sphenodontidae; genus Sphenodon; species Sphenodon punctatus. The sequence continues at coordinate 1,591,692 of QEPC01003318.1, forward strand.
GTGATAGCCAACCCTAAAATCTCCACTCCAGTGCCTCGAATCAGAATTGTTGTTCTTCGTTGTCTCCTTTGCTTTGACCAATCTGCAGCTGGATTGCAGATTAGTAAAGGAATCTGTGTACCAGCCAATGAGTGACAAGGAAATACAAGGGGAAATGGCATGCAAGAAATGCGGTATTGCATCGGTATTACCTCTTGGGATTTGAAATGGATGGCAAAGCAATAAACGGAATACCAGTAAGCGGAAAGTCAGTAAATTGAGAAGCAAAATGTCAGCTGAGACATTACTAAGTACCCAAGGGTTCTTGATTTGACCGAGATGGTATTGGGAACTGGGATTTCTATGATATTTCCTGTTTTGGCAAAATTTAGTTTCAGTCCTAATATTCAGAAGGAGTCAAAGTATGCATTTAGGAATAATGAGTGCATAATCCCCTTCACTTTGTAAATTTAAGTGTCTTTCTTGCAGTGTGAATCTTTTGTGGTTGGTTAATGAACATGGTATAAAAATCATTCCCAGGTTGTAGACCACAGTGCCTCTCTGTAAACTCTGATTCCTCTTTGTTCTGGTGCTGTGATGGCCCACAATGCGTTGCATGCAAATTGTGAAAGGATAAGTCTCATCGTGTGCGCTTTCATAACCTCACCATTGGGGGCTGATTGTGGTGGTAGCAAATTGGTGTGGAAGTCTGGTGTGAACAGTACGTGAGTTACTAAAACCAGTAACATTAATTCAGCTGTGTTGTAACGTTTTTTGCTTTGTGTGTGTGAATTGTGCCCTTAGGCATGTAGAAATTGGAAGTTTGAATCTATTCAGATTAAGACTATAATTGCAGGCAGAACAGTCGCTGGCATATAATTAAGTCACACTAAAATGCTTTGATTTAGATAATCAATGTAATTTTATGTTCCTGCAGGATGTTTTAGTTTTTTAAGAAGTGTAAGATGCCCCTGTCCTTTCCGAGGAGGCCTATGCCCCAACCTAGCCTGATCTATTACACCAAACTAGGAGAAAATGTCCCTGGCAAAGTTAAAGGACCATAATGTATCCAGGTAGTCAGGGCATACTTTTAATTGGCAGTGATCAAACTTTGTTTGAGGGGGAGGGAGTATTACAAATAAAAATTACAAAGATGTGAATAAAAAAAAATAGAACTAGAACAATGCTCTTTTAAAAAATAAGACTTACGCTATGAATTCTATGTTTTTCTTTTTGGCTTCTAAGTATCAACTGTTGTTTTGTGTGGTCATACATTCACGAAATGAAATGTATTAAACCACCCTGTGAAGGTTACAATTCAGCGGTGATTCATCCATTGGGGCTACTGGGACTAGAGGTGTAGCTAGGTAAGAATGCAGAAGATAGAATGCTCCCTCTCCCAGGGCAGGACGTAGGATGTTTGTGGTGCCAACGGACCAGAGGTGCACACTCCCAGAGTTGTAGCTAGATTGCATAAGCATAAGCCCTATGGAAGTAATTGGGGCTTGTGCTAGCAGAGCACTTTGCTAATGGGCATTCTGATCTTCAGTGGTGAGGGATGCAGCTTGAGGATTATGGGACTGTATTTCTGAATAGGTGGAGGCTATATTGGTGATTTGAAGGAATGTGTTCCCTTATTCCTGTGTGTGGACCGGTGGTGGAAGAAAATGAGATTACCCCTACACGAAAAGCTGCTATTAGTTCTGCAGCTGTTGGTTATACAGGCTCCAAAGCTGAGATGAGAGGAGAGAGAGAGGCTTTTTTAAATGCACGACTCAAGACACAGAGAATAGAAACCACCTTTCTCTCGCTGCTGTGAGGGCTGGCTTTATTGCAATAATAGTAGCAGAACAAGCATTGCTGATTTCCCATAATAAGTGGGGCAAGCTGAGAAATCAACACTCAAAAAGCATCCTAAAAGGGTCACAGAGCATGACAAAATAGGTTAGATGGTGACACTGAGTCAGTGAGTGTATTCCCCTTGCAGCCAATGGAGTTATTCTAGTTTAAACCCTTTCAATATTGCCAAGGATCCTGCTCTCATACTCTTGTTTCTCGATGCGTCTGTTGACTGGGATCATCTCAGCAAAATCTAGGTCATTACTAAACGTGATTGAAATCAAGCAAGAAAAATGATTCCTCGGGCTTACCAGCAGTTATAGGGGGAAGAGCCTTGGAAGTATTCAGTGCACTAGATTAGGAGGTGAAAAAGTGATCAGGAAGCCTTATGTAGATCAAGTTTTTTCTGCAACTGCTGTTTGGCATACAACAGTTCATGTCAGTGGTGTCTGGTGAAGTTTTAGGTTGGTGGGGCGGTGAGAAGGGCCGGCAAGGGGTAGGGCCAGCATTAAAATTTCACACTTACATGATCAATGGGAGTGAACACACAGTGAATGAAAAAAACAGTGTATGCAGAACAAAAAACTACCAAATGGTGGTGGCATGCAATAGTGAGCAAAATCCAATGCCCTAGGTGAAAAAATCAAAAAGGGAAAATCAGCTCCTGTAGATCAAGTGCTAGAAAAAAACCAAGCAGCACAAGGCTTCATGTTTCTTTTAAATAAGAGGACATTATATGTGAGTGTGATTTGTTTCATTTTTAAAAATTGCTGTTTTAAAATCCACTCCGGAGCGAAACCCTGAATATGCCAGGAATGTGAGGAAAGCTTCAGGAGAAGTTAGGACACTCAATATATATCAAAGATTCCACACAGGGGAGAACCTATACATGTACCCTGACTGGGAAGGGCTACAGGGTGAGCTCAGTCCTCAGCATACATCAGAGAATTCACTCTGCCAGAGAGAGGTCCTATATATGTCAAACTGTCAGAAACGTTTTAGTATGAACTTCACTGTCTGGCCCTTTTTAAACGAGATGCACCCACTCATGCCCACCAATTGGAAATGGGTGAGTGCGTCTCGCGTGAAAGCGGTAGCAGATTGGTGGGTGGACGTGCATACGCACTCCTGCAAAACACGCACCTCCACCCAACTCCACCCGTTGCCCCTGCATGGAGCAAATGGCAAAAATGCAGGTAGCTGTGTGCGGGGTCAAGGGTGGGATGGGTGTGCACCAATCTGCACCCATCCACCTGCAGCGATGCAACCACGGGCTGCCCCTCTAGCAGCGGCCCGTTTGTAAAAAGACCTCTGTATGCATGAAAAAAACATAAACCATTCCCTTATTCCCACCCCCACCTCAGCTGCAATTGCAGTTGGGAGAGAGGAGAGAATGACCAGAAGAAGCAGCATGAGGCAGATTACTTTAGCAAATGATATAATAGACCAAAAGCTTAGTTACTAAGCCATGCTGATGGTGCAAACCAGCCCCTCGCATCTCTGACCTTCTTTCCTTACTCTAGGGGTGAGGAACCTTAGGCCCGTGGGATAAATGTGGCCCATGGCAAGTTTTTATTTGGTCCCTTTCCAGTTCCTGGATATTGCCCTTATATCTAGTTTGTATCCCCAAGAACTGAAAATCTGTGTTCAGGATAAGGGAGCAGAGATGAGGGCACACACACATGGACAGAGGACAGATTCATGTGACTTCAGGCTCCAAAACCAAAAGCCCTGGGGAAAGAAATCTATTTTAAATACTTAATAATAATAATAATCTCATGATTTTGGCTACCCAACTCATGATTCTGGAACATTTGGAATCGGCCACCTTGTACACAGGTTCTGCGTAAACACTTCTACACACTTGCCTCAAAGTGCTGACTTGGCCGATGTCACAATGTTTGACTTTATGGATTGTCACAATGTTTGACTTTATGGATTAGGCAAAGCCCACAGACTCCCCTTGGAGAAATTAAAGACATGAATTTACATCAATCAGAAGGGGCAGCTCTCCCCACCAGACCAGCCTTTGGCATTCACCAGCACAGCAGGTCACAGATCGTGCAGATAGACTGTTCATAAACTTCATATACATTTTACAAGCAAGAGGCTAGCTGTGTGTTAAAATAGGGATGATTAGATCCTGGGCTTCAGACTGTAAATAAGTAGGGAGGCCAGGGAAAAGATTCTCTCTTATGCCTACAGCACCCACTGCACAGATGGTCTAGTGAATAAAGTAAAGGCTCAGGATGGGGTGTCTTCTCCCGCTGGATAACCATTGCTAAATCCTGTTTGCACAACTAAAGTAGTGTTTAGCGCATGGGTAGGGAACCTCAAGCTCAAGTTTTTATTTGGGCCTTTGAACTAGTTTTTATTTGCAACTAGTTTTTATTTGGCCCTTTGAAGTTCCTGGATTTGACCTCTGGATCCAGTTCCTACCCCCAAGCACTAAAAAGCTGCACTCAGGGGAAAGGGGCAATGACGATGGCACATGCACACAAGGATAAAGGACAGATCCATGATCTGGACCCTCTTCTTCCTGAGTGTACCTCTGCCTCAAACCTTTATGTGACTCTCAGAACGTGTACTAGTTTTAACCAGTCCCTAGGAGGGAAAAGGTTCCCCACCTCTGATATAGCACTTTCAGTCCTTCCTACAAGCTCCCAGACCAGTGAAAAGAATACAAGGAAAAATTCTTAAGATCCGAAATTCCCAGCAGCATCAGATTACTTGTACAGTGGGGGACAAAATTCAAGGGCTAACACAGTTTTGCACTCTCAAAAACAGTAAAACCACAAAAGACTGTGTGAAAACTGCAAATCAAGTATTTTTGAAGTGCTAATGCTGCAACAGAGAGACTGAATATAACAAGTTACCAAATAAATTCTTTGGAAAAGTTTCTATATTCTGTCTAATTTTTTCCACTATATGATCCCACCAAAATATGCCAACCAACTTAAACATTCAGAGCTCAACCAAAAGTGTCTCAAGCATCAAATCACTCAGGAAAAAGGACCACATTCAAAGGGGCTATCACAAGAAAGAGCAGCACTATATTCTCCTTTCAGAAATGTTATAAGACAATATAAGGTCATGTGAAAAGCAAGTATTTTTGAAGTGTTCACATTGCTGCAAAAATATTATATTATATATAAGTAACGCTCTTGGAAAAACTCTGTAAGTTCTGTTTGCATTTCCCCCCCGCTGCACTCAGTCAACACACAAAATATCAAAGCCAAACATCCAATATCCAAACTAAATACAAGCAAATTATTTTTTAAAAACCCCAAAATATATATAAATGTCAAAAATATAAAATATATCCCAAAACATATTCAGTCAGCACAGAAAATATCCAAGTCAAAAATAAAAAAGTATTAAAACATCCAAAAATATATGCAAAAATATGCCAACAAATATTTTTAAAAAACAAACTAAAAATTAAGCCAAAATAAATTTTAAAAATCATTCAGGGAGTGGAACAATTAAAGGGCTGTACCATAGTGAAGAACAACAGAAGTCACGGGAGGAAAATTAATAAAAATATAAATAAATGAATAAATAAATAAATAAATTAAAAGAAATTACTCACCAAAGTAAAGAAATCCAGTCTCAGACCGGTTCCAGGCCAGTAATTACTTTGGGTGCCCTAAAATCATCTAGATTGGCTGGGTTCCTTCATAGGATCTTTCTCAGAAGTATGGGTGTCAATACAACAAAATATAACATCAGTTAAGGAATGAGTGAGTTCTCCAAAATGTTATACTATAGGTTTCATTAACTTTTTGTAACTAATTTTAGATCTATGCTCAATGATTCTGTCTTTAAACTGTCTCTTTGTTTTCCCTATATAGGGTGATTTCAGACGTGGCAGGTGGCCGCTTTCACCACAGGCCGCGGGGTGTTTCGGACCACGGCCAGGGGTGAAGGGGTGCGCCAACAGATGTGTGCCCCATTACCCCTGGACGTGGGGACTGCCAAACCACGGCCTGTGGTGAAAGCGGTTGCCCGTCACGTCTAAAGTGGCACCCCCCAGGAGGGGGCAGGGCCGCACAGTGCAGCGTGCTGCCGTACGGTCCCACCCCCTGCGTTCCCCGGCAGACCTCCCCCCTCCCAATGCCGCAACCACAGGCGGGGGTGAAATCCATTGACCGCAGTGAACAGTAAGTAAACAGACGTTACTTTCCATTCACCATGGCCATGGCAGCCTTTCACCACACTTCTCGACCTCCTCGCGTCTGGAGGTCCAGAAGCGTGGTGAATGCAAACATGGGCTGCGTTTGACTGTGGTGCACATCTGGCGGCAAGCCAACAGATGTTCACCACAGTGAAACGTGGCCCGTGTTTGACTGTGGTTCAGGTGGAGTGAATTTCAGACTCGTAACGTCTGAAATCTCCCATAGTTGAGTCCACGAGGGCATTGTATAATGTAGATCACCACAGCACTACGACAAGAAAGCCTATGTCTAATAACAAAGGCATGCCTCAAATTAGGAAATCTAAATTCATGATTCCTCATATTTAGATGACAAACACTACATCCCGGACAACTATTATCTAGACAAAAAACCTTCGGTTTAAGAAGCTTGTTAAGTCAGCATTACAAATTATATTCAAACGTTAATATGACAGTAAATTGTACGTTAAGGCAACTTTATTAAACATCAGACCAATCTATACATTTTTCTTCTCACATTAATAATAAAAAATGATGACTTAACTGAAATTAAGCTGCATATGTGTGGTATGGTGACTGAACAATACGTATACTTGATGAGGAGGAATGTATACAGTTTAATTCCAGTTAAGTTTGCCTTTTAGGAGCGACTGGGAGGAAGGGAGTAGTAGTAGTAGTAATAGTTTGGCCACAGGCCGTAACAAAAATAATACAAAATGTACAAAACAACAAATCTTATAACACAATTAAAATAGGCTATAGATACAACTGAGCCCCAATTATAATTTAAAAAAGAAAAAAATGTATATAATAATAATAATAATAATAAATAACAATAATAAATAACAATAATAAAAATAATATCAATCTGCCTTGCCCTTCCCGGATGGGAGGAAGGGAGTAGAATGTGGGTACAGTATGTCTTTCATAGTGTTTTTTTTTTTTTCCTCTGACAAACTAGTTTGGGTACATTACTGCTTTCCTGGGATGTTTGGATAATCTATCTGGGACTGATCCTTCGATTATGTATGACTTAAGAAGTGTATACACAGGGACCCGGTTACCGTCCTCGACATGGACAAATCTGTGCGTACAGTGGAATCTGGCAGGGGAAGCCTTGAGAAAAGCTCTGTATTTTGTGTTTGGTAGTTTTGTGCGCGTGCGCATGCGTGTGTGTGTGTGTGTGTGTGTGTGTCTGTGTGTGTGTGTGAGAGAGAGAGAGAGAGAGAGAGAGAGAGAGAGAATTGGATACAGCTTCACTTGCTGCAGAGAAGCAAAATAGTTTCCTGGTAGTAGAAAAGCACAATCTGGATGCAGTTAAAAAGTGATTCAGTTGAATTTGGAGGCGCATCTGAGCAAATGCTTTGCAACAGTAAACTTAAGAATGGTCTGAAGCCATTCGTCATGCTCGACAGGAAGAAAGCCAAATTGAAGGAAGTGCGTGCATCGTGCTCTCAACACCGATTTGAATTTAGCTGAACTTTATTCTTCAGTTCACTGAATTGTGTGACATTAAGGAGACAAGAAAGGTCAGTCAAATGGTAACATGAAAAAGGTCCCTATGTTACAGAAAGGACAGCTGTTGTTTCTCGATTCTTGTTGACTCTGGCCATGGCCAGAATACTTATCAGGTTATCATGGCTTGCTGGGAGGTTGCTCCACTATGATTACTACTAATGTAGTATTTTTAAAAAAAAATCATTGCCTTTTCTTAGATTGTAAACTTACCGAGGTCAGGACTGCTGTGTCTGTATGTGTGCTTGTACCATACCCAGCACACTGAGGCCTCGGTACTGATTGGGTCTCTGGGTGCTACGATAATGAGCACAGGAAATAATAATAAACTGTCCCTGGCATCCGAGTACAGCCCAAAGCAAGCAACTGCTCAGTGGATCAAGGAACAGAAAGTATTTTACATGCTTTCCAAAACAAACAACCCTGCTTTGAAATGGTGTGGCAAAAGGAACCAAGTTTTTTGAGAATTCAGAGGATGAACTATCACAGTCCAAAAATACGAGCTCTGAAATGGAAAGCAATGTTCCTGAATCTGTTGCTATTTGAAGCAGAAGCATGTACCTATTACATTACTATTAATATTTTCTTATCGATGATTTATTGTCCGGCACCAAGGGTTTAGTTAGTTAAGTTTATTTAGGCATTAGCTTACGCCATAGCCGCTACAAAGTTAAAAAACATACATATATAGTACATAAATAGACAGCATAACAAAACAATAAAGAAATCTTTTAGTCACTGGGGTTAAAGTATAAGCATGGAGCCCCTTAATCCCTAAACTGGGGCAACCAAAAAATTTCGCCCATGAACTGGCACTTAGTACACACTTATTCCCTGAGGAGAGTCAAAATCTATATTGTGACTTGCCATTCCTGGGACCAAGGAGTCAGGTCACAACACAGAACACAAAATTCAGGAGTGCAAAGGTCTTAGAAGACAAGGGTTTTGAACACAGACCCCATGGGAAACTGAGCTGGAACTTTATCATCTGTGCCACCATAACCCAAGGACAAACCATGGAACTATATCCCTGAACCTATTACAGCAGTAGGAGGATTTGCACTGGCCCCCTCTTATTTCCCCTTCTTGTCACACTTTCCCTATCCTTTAGACTGCTGTAGCCAGACTGCATTCTTGGAGTTCCAGCTCAGCTCCAGTATGCCTACCTTCTCTTCCATAGCCAGTCCAGCCTGCCTGCTCAGCTAACTATCCCAGCAGGGTCCAGACCCTACCTTGTTCTCTATGGATTGACTTCTTGGCATCAGCTCTTGCCCTGGACATTGACTATGAGCCTGGTGACCTCCTTGGACTGTGGCCTAGTCAATCCTGCCCCCTTAAGTACCAGGGTCCCAATCCTGCAAACCTGACATTTGTATAGTTCTTTTCTAGTTAACCGTCACAACAACCGTATGAAGTTAGGTCACTATTTTTCTTATTTTACAAATGGGAAACTGATGCTGAGACATTTCAGCATCTAGAAAGCAGTTACGGCTGTATCAGAAAAGGGTGGGGCAGTATCTTCACCCTCTGCCTGTTTCCAAAGAGCTTGGAAGGAGTGGGACCAGGCAAAAGCCAGGGAGTGTGCAGCTGCACTAGCGGCAGTACTCATGCCATGGCAGGCAGTGGCATAAAGTCCTTTCAGACCCAGCAACCCTTCTGAGTTGTTATCTCTTGCCAAGGATTCAACCCTTTCAAATGAGAAAACAGCAAGGGGTAAATGAGGTTATTTATCTGAAATGACTTCTTATGTTAGTGCCAGATTGACAGAAACAAAAACAAATACCAATAAAAATCTCTACAAGCAATTTTACCAAATACCTCAAGGTGTGAGGCAAGTCAAGTAAGGAAGGAAATGAGAATAACACCAGGTAACAGCTAATATAACATGCTGAAATTAATACACTTCAGTGCCCTTGATAATGCCCTGTGTGCCACACCAACTGATGAATGGTGATGACTCATGGGTGCACCAGAAGATGGACATTATATCCTGGTTTCCTTTGAATTTGGAATAAGCAATGTAGCAAGCCCAGGAATTGCATACTTTGAGGCAGCGCATCACTTCAATACTTATTTTGCCTAACCTGCTACATAAAGTGCATCTCTCTGTGGCTGGTGGAGGGCACTTGACAAACAGTGGCAAGGGCTAAGCTACCTGATATACAGCAAGTTTTGGGATACAAGAATGAATACCTGGAGTTAAAAGAGAAATGTGTGTTATCAAGCATTCAAAGAGACAACATCTGTACAGAATTCTATCTTATGAGCCCAAGTTCTTTGGAGATGAGCTTTGTTAATGCAGACATACATCAGTACAGAGGCTCCCTAAAATGCAAAGCAAAGTAACATGTTGGACTTCATTTTATTGAGGGGGCAGGGGGAGGCGAATCCTGCTACTCAGTAGTCTTTTCACATTGGGTGTTTTCAGATGGACACAGTTCACCCCTGCATCCGCCTGCCCCCAGCCTCGCCTGGGTCCATGTTCAGATGGACCTGGCGGGTTCTCTGGACCATGGTCTGTCCGCACGGTGTCCCGCCCCCCTCCCCCCCCCATAGAGCTCTGGGTAATTGTCCAACTGCTGGTGCCTGAAACTCTGTGGTGTTGCTCGGGGGTAACGCCCGGCTGGAAGCGGAGCAGCAGCATGTGTCTGCACATCAGGTGGACAGCTGCTTCACTTTGGGCTGGTGCTCTGTGTTTGGCCAGCCTGCTCTGCCAGCAGTGCTCTGGGATGTTCAAGAACACCAGTGTCAGGGCTATCCCAGCACAGGCATAGTCTGCTCCACTTCAGCCTCTGGCAGGGGTACCTTTAGACGGACAGGCCACTCAGGGGTGAAGCAGGCTGGTGTGACCAGCACCGGGGCAGTCCGTCCGTCTAAAAACACCCATTTTGTTACACAGGGAGGACAGGAAGCTGAATAAGCAGATAGCTCCCTAGTACCCTGTAGAGTTTTCATGCATGAATGCCAGGGTTAATTTTTGTTATATGCTAGGTTTATAGCCTTCAGTTTCTTTAGGTCAAGCTGTGAAGATATCCCACACTGAATGCAAAAATATCCATTAAAGCTAGTCATCCTTGCATTGATACAAATGGAGTTATGCTACTGATGTTGAAGGGAGTAGATTTGGAACTGATATTTACCCCCAAGACAAATATGACCCATGGCTGGTTTGTATTTGGTTCTTTTCCATTTCCTGGATATGATCTATGGATCTCTCTTGGCTAGATCTGTGCCCTTCCTGGCTAGTTAAGAGCTTCCGGGAGACACTGGGGCCGGTGCTGGCCGGGGTGGTCAGCGCCTCCCTACGGGAGGGCAGAGTGCTGAGCTGTCTCAAAGAGGCGGTGGTGTGGCCTCTGCTCAAGAAACCATTGCTTGACGCTGACTCCCCTGTCAGCTATCGGCCTGTCTCTAACCTTCCCTTTTTAGGTAAGGTTATTGAACGGGTAGTGCCTCAGCAGCTCCAGGGGCATCTTGACCACGTCTTGACCGTTATCTTGATCCTTTGCAGTCTGGCTTCAGTCCGGGTCATGGCACTGAGACAGCACTTGTGGCCTTGGTGGATGACCTTTGCCGAGAAAAGGACTGGGGTCGATCGACCCTACTGGTCCTTTTAGATCAATCGGCAGCATTTGATATTGTTGACCACAAGATGTTGGTGATGCATCTGCGGGACAGTGTGGCGGTGGGCGCAATCGTTCTTGAATGGTTCCACTCATTCCTGACCGGTAGAACTGGTGGTACTTGGTGATTATTTTTCATCTAAGTGAAACCTCCTGTGTGGGGTCCCGCAGGGTTCGGTTCTGTCCCCTCTCCTGTTCAGTGTGTATATGCAGCCGCTCGGCGAAGTGATCAGAGAGTTCGGGGTGAGGCGTCATCAGTATGCAGATCAAACTGCAGGAGTGGTATACAGGTGTGATATACACTTATATAATACAAAACACAACTAATCACACCTCTTGCATTTCGTGTTCTTACTATATTTTATATAAAACTTCAAGTTAAAGTTACCTTTAAATTGAAGCTACACAAACAACAGAATGTCTTAAGCAAGAAGTGAAAAACAAAACATAGATAGGTCTAAATAAACTGTTTAAATACAAAACCGATGTACTGCATTAAACTGAAAGAATCCTTAGGTAAAAAAGATCCCAATACATCAATAAAGGAAAGAAGACAGTCCTGAGCCCATGGATGATTTTCAATGTAAAAACCAACGTTTCGCTTCTTCAAAAGCTTCTTCAGGGTTCCTTCTTTGTTTTTTCCTTCCGTGAGCTTTAGGTTACGTAAACTATGCCTTTACTGATGCAGAACTATAAACCACAGTACAAAGGCTTCAATAGAGTACTTGGTATGCAACTACAATAGAACTATAACAGCAAACAAAATTATCTTTATAATCCCTCTCCCCAGAGGAAGCCTTATTGATTAAATATCCTATTTCAGCTAGGATATATAAATATGGGTATCCTTTGTACAGCACTAGGTACCTTCAAGAAATCTTAATTTTTGTATATGGGTTTAAGAAGGGAACATGCTCTATAATCATCCTTTGGGGCCTTTTGCTTAGGTAATCAAGTTAAATTGTTCCAGGGGAGTTGTTTGAGTTGGCTATAAAGAGCTTGAACTTTGGGCGTGTGCTTGCAGCTGAAGTAGGATCTAGCGAGCAGCAGCCCCTGTAAGACAAACCAAAGGCGGAAGATCCCCCTGGGAAAGACTGAAGTAGGAGCCACAAGGGGCTATCTTTGTGAAAGGAATTAAAAGTGAGTAGCTCCGTTTATTTTGGGAAATGTTTATTAAATTTTGACCTCTGCAAAGGGTTTTATAAAAGGCTGAATAGCCTTTGAGTAATTGAATAAGCAGTGAGATAAAGCATGTTTGCTAGGATATATAAATATGGGTATCCCTCTCTCTTTTTAGTAGCAGGTACCCCTAAGAAATTCAAATAATTTTTTGCATATGGGTAAAAAAAGAGAACACGCTCTTTCTTCATACTTTGGGTGCCTTTTGTTTAGGCATTTTGGGTTAATTTGTCCCAGGGGAGCTATTTGAGTTGACTATGAAGAGCTTGAGCTTTGGGAGAGTGTTTGAGTCCCAAAGCTCAAGCTCCCTGTTAAAATTAAAACTAAAATTTCAGTCCCTGTTAGACAAAACTAAAAGGGAAGATCCCCCTGGAGCAAAGGGGACATTTTTGTGAAAGGAATTAAAAGTGAGTAGCTACTTACAGTATGGAAATGTTTATTACATCTTGGCCGTGTAAAGATTCCATAAAGGGCTTAACAGTCCTTGAGCATTCCATTGTTTAAACCCCGTTTGAATGAAGAAATCCCTTTGGATTTTATAGAACTTAAAATAGTTTAGGGAGGTTAAGAGGATGATACCTCTGAAGATGGAGGAAGTAGAATTATATTTATGTTTGTCTCCCATTTAGGAAGAATTAGGCCCTAATTGGGCCTGGATGAATGCTGAAAATGTATGATTCCTGGGTAGGGTGAGTCAGACTGACAGCAAGGGGGCATGGGGCCAAGTATTTTACCCTATGTATGTTTAAAGATAATTTTGTTTTTTGTTATGGTTATATTGTAGTTGCATACCATGTACTCTGTTGAATCCTTTGTACTGTGGTTTATAGTTCTGCATCAGTAAAGGCTTAATTTACTTAACCTAAAGCTCACGGAAGGAAAAAACAAAGAAGGAACCCTGAAGAAGCTTTTGAAGAAGCGAAACGTTGGTTTTTACATTGAAAATCATCCATGGGCTCAGGACTGTCTTCTTTCCTTTATTGATGTATTGGGATCTTTTTTACCTAAGGATTCTTTCAGTTTAATGCAGTACGTCGGTTTTGTATTTAAACAGTTTATTTAGACCTATCTATGTTTTGTTTTTCACTTCTTGCTTAAGACATTCTGTTGTTTGTGTAGCTTCAATTTAAAGGTAGCTTCAACTTGAAGTTTTATATAAAATATAGTAAGAACACAAAATGCAAGAGGTGTGATTAGTTGTGTTTTGTATTATATCAGTATGAGGATGACACCTAACTGTGTATCTCATTTTTGACTGTCTCAGACCTAGCTGTCTTGGTGCTTACCCAGTGTTTGGCAGCTGTGGGGGACTGGATGAGGGCTAACCAACTGTGACTGAATCCTGACAAGATGGAGGTGATGCTAGTGGGTAGGTCGGTGGAGTTGACAGGGCCATCGATTGATGGAATTTGCCCTCTGCTGACGTCCCAGGTGCGGAACTTGGGGGTGTTCCTCAACGTGCAGCTCTGCCTGGATCTCCAGTTGGAGGCTGTGGCGAGGAGTGTCTTCCACCAGTTACATCTGGTGCGGCGGCTTCGGCTGCTGGTTTCGGTTCCGAGCCTGGCCACGATCATCCATGCTTTTATTACCTCTTGATTAGACTACTGCAACATGTTCTATGTGGGGCTACCTATGGTGATGACTCAGAAGCTGCAGCTGGTGCAGAATGCAGTGGCCTGGCTCCTGGCGGGGTTGGGCTACTGGGAGCACATTACACCAGTGCTCCGATCTCTGCACTGGCTGCCAATAGTCTTCCGAGCCCGATTCAAAGTGTTGGTTTTAACCTCTAAAGCCTTACACAGCCTGAGCCCTGCTTATTTGCGAGACCGCCTCACTCCCCGGGTTCTAGATCGGACCCTGTGGTCAACCGGGGGTGCCTTGTTGGAGGTCCCCTGGGTTTCCCGGGGGTGGTGGTGCACGCAGAATAGGACATTCTCGGTGGCTGCGCTTCTGGAATTCCTTCCCGGTGGGGGCATGTCAGGCCCCGGACCTTCCAGCCTTCCGTAGGAACTGCAAAACCTGGCTGTTCCATCAGGCATTTGGCAAGGGAGAAGGGTAAGGTAGGGTGGGGTTGGGGAGGAGGGAGGGGTTGTTTGCTTGTGTTTTTTATGCTTTATGTTTTTTATTGTTTAAAATTGTTTTATACTGTGTTTTATACTTGTTTTATAATGTTGTTTAAAATTGTTTTATATTGTGTTTATATTACGTTGTTAGCCACTCTGGGCTGCCTATGGCAGGATAGAGCAGGCTATAAATTCCATAAATAGATAAATAAAATAATAAATAAATAAATGTGGATAAGGTGTTAGACTGCAGTGCTGCGTTCAGTTTTTGGCACCCTATTTTAAGGAGGACACAAATTATGGAGAGGATGCAGAGGACAGCAACTATAATTATAAAGGGTCTGGGACACAAATCATATGAGAGCTGAAGGATTTGGGTATGTTCGGTTTGGAGAAAAGAAGATTAAGCAGGGGATATGGTAGTTTACAAATATTTGAAAGAAGATGGAGAACAATTGTTCTCTCTGGCTATGGAGGGCAGAACAAGAGGTAATGGGTACATTAGCAGGAGAAATTTAGACTGAGCATCAGGAAAAAAATTCTGGCTGTGAGGGCAGTCGGGCAATAGAATGGGCTACCCAGAGAAGTTGTTTAATCGCCATGATAGGAGGTTTTTAAGAAGAGGCTGGATGAGCACATGTCTGGGATGACTTAGGTGTGGCAAGTATGGCACCATGCAGGGGGCTGGACCCAACCCTCGTGGTCCCTTCCAGCTCTGCCCTTCTATGATGTGGACACCAGGGTTCAAATTCTGTCCGACATAGAATCAGTGAGCAAGTAGCTATTTTTTGGCCTCAGCTCCCCATCTGTAAAATGGGAGTAATAATGGTTTCCCTTGCAAGGCTGTTGTGAGGGTGAACTAGATAAGGGTTCTAAAACATGCAAAGTGCTATATAAATGCTAATAATAAATCCTTGAGCACTGAAGGGGTGTGCATAGGGGAAAAGGTAAAAGCAGCAGTGATGAGGGTGTGGAGAATGGATCTGCAGGCCAGACCCATAATTTTGATCCTCCCTCCCTTCTCCTTCGCACCAAACGTGTTTTTCTCTAAGCATGCCTTCTCGCAATCTCTGTCACACCCCTCTCTTTCTGAAGTTCTCACCCTCATCGCTGCCTCAGACAATGCTTCTATTTGGACACTGAAATAACTGGGACTCTGTAGATTAAACATGAACACGAAACAGGATAATTTTGAGGTGATGTAGGTCCATTTCTGTATTTTTTTTGGTATGGCCCACTGGCCATTTTTAAATAGCCAACATGATGCTTATACTAAATCCACCCTGGATTTAGCTGCTACTCACATGTCGCAGGCACATTTTATTTGTACTGTTTCTTCACTGTTGGCTGTAGATCTTTCAGCAAATTTCTATATCAGAGAGTTGGAAGATGTCATACCTGATGGAAGAACTGTGTGAAGAAAGACAGAGAGATTTTCTGGGATAGACGAATATAGATAAATTTATTTAGTCATGAATTAATTATCCCATACACTCCAGCCTAAAGGCAGCTTGGGGCAACATACATGTAG
This sequence comes from Sphenodon punctatus, assembly GCA_003113815.1. Lineage (NCBI taxonomy): Eukaryota > Metazoa > Chordata > Lepidosauria > Sphenodontia > Sphenodontidae > Sphenodon > Sphenodon punctatus. The sequence goes on from QEPC01003318.1 coordinate 1,607,595, forward strand.
CAAACAACAACACATAAATAACATTATAAAACACAATAAAAATTCAGAATACTAAAAATAAATTTAAAATATAAACTAAAAGTAGTTATGAATCCCCATCCCCAGACCAACTCTCCCACCCACTACCCTTCTCCCCCATCAAAAGCCTGGCGGAACAGCCAGGTCTTACATTGTCGCAGGAAGGATGGGAGATTTGGGGCCAGACGAACCATCACTGGGAGGGTGTTCCACAGTTGTGGACTGGCGGCCGAGACCGCTCTCCCCATGGTCACCACCCAAGAAACCCAGGAGACCTCGAAAAGGGTGCCCCCAGCCGACCACAGGGGCCGATCAGGGGATTGAGGCGGTTCCGCAGGTAAGTGGGGCCTAGACCGTATAGGGCTTTATAGGTAAGAACCGCCTTAACCACAATAGTGATGGATAAAACTCACTGGAGAGCACTTGTAAATGAGGCCAAGACCAACTTGGTTGTTAGTGCCACAGGAAGAAGAGTTGGAAAGGACCTGAAGAGTCATCTAGTACAACCACCTGCTTTGATGTAGGAAATCTACAGCCACATCATCCTGGCAGATAGCTGTCCAGACTCTTTGAAAACCTCCAGTGATGAAGACCCTACAATCTCCCTAGGCAACCTGTTTCATTGATAAACAGCTCTTACTGTTAGGAAGCATTTCCTGATATTCAGCCAAACTCTACTTTCTTGTAGATGTGAAGTCTGAGCCAGATTGTTTCCAAAGTAAGAAGGAAAATGTTGTTTGAGACACATCAGTGGATTAACAGTGTTACCATATGAACTTGCTGTACTAAAATAAGATGACCTAAATGACAAAATATGAAGCCTAAAAACACAATCCTTACAATCCGTTGTGACTTCTTGCTTGATTAAAGGGTGCTCTAAAAGAGGAAAACATCAATTATCTTTGTTAGCCTATGCCTCTCTCCCCATGGGTACCTCATAAAAGGGACAGATTTTTAAAATATTTTTATTTGGAGGGTTATTAGGTTTTTTCTTGCCCTTGTGAGATGGGAGCTGGAGAAGGACTAGTCTAGGGAGGGGGGGACTTTTCCCTCAGAGTGTGTGTGTGTGGGGGGGAGATGTTCCTTGAGGGGGGAAATTAGATCTCTCCTGGTGTGAGTGGGGGAGATGGAGGATGTGGGGTGGGGTGTGGATCTCCCTTGCCGCCTCGGTGTCACACCACACCGCAGCTCGCGTAGGCGGAGCTGTGTGCGGCGGGGGACTGGGCAGCTGCAGGGACCCAGAAGGGGCAAGACCTCAGCGGCGGGCGATGTCGATGTGGCGGGCCCAGCGCTGCCCCCGTGGCAACTCGCTGTGGGGCCATCAGACCCACCTCGGCCCGAATGGGGTGGGGAACGGCTGGGGCAGCTGCTGGCTTGGTGACTCCTTCAGCTGAGGTTTGTGCGCTGGTCCTGCCCAGACGCAGTGCAAGGCTGGTGGAGCAATGTGGGATGCCGGGGGGTGGAGCCAGGGCTCTGACCTAGGCGACCACACCTTGTCTGCCGGCATAAAGAGGCCGGCGGGGAAACAGAGCCCCGCCGGTAATCAATTGAGAGGCTGGCCCCTTACCCTGCTCCTTGGTTGTCCTTGAGCTCTACGCCTTTTTGCGGGCTTCCTTTCTGTCCCGTGTGCATGCTGCCATTGAGTGTGAATACCTGTGTTGTCCTGCTTAGTCTTCTCCCCTCACTTACCTGTGTTCCTTACTCCCTGTCTTTCTCCCTTCCTCTTCCCTGAGTGTCAGCCCTGCCCATTCTCCCTTTACCCCACCCTTCCTTCCCTGCCTCCATTCACCACCTCTTGGGGAAACCTGGGATTCCCACCCCTGTACCTGTCAGATCATCGTGTCCTGGACGCTGTGGGTCTTGTGAGTGGGTTTGCTTGTGCGGTCTCTTACCTGTTTATCCCCCTTGGGCATACTCCACCTCTCCTTCCTGTTGATGATCTGGGTTACTCTCAGGAGTTGAGAGAAAGCCCACCTAAGATCCTGAGGGAATTACCTACCTCGTGGTATTGTCAGAGAGTGGAGTCCCTGCCCAGGGCTCAACCCCTTCTCACCCTTTCTTACGTTATCCACGTACCCCTACCCGCCCTAACACTCGGTGGAGTAGCTGGGAGGGGGGAGGTCTGGCTGGGGGCGGGGGAGCCACAGCCATTGGGGTTGTGATGGGGTGGGGGAGGTATGGTCCCTCTTGGGGGTGTGTGAGATCTGTGAGATGGGGCAGGTGCTTGTTTCTGATCCCCCTTGCATCCCCCCCCCAAGTGAGTGATGAGGTGGTTCATGATCAGAGGGTCCTCGGCTTGAACCTGATGCTGCTGAATGCGAGGTCAGTGGTCAATAAATCTACCACTCTCCGGGAGTTAATCCTGGATCATGGCGCTGATCTCGTGTGTATTATGGAGACCTGACTGGATGAGAAGTTGGGGCTTATCTTGGCTGACCTTGTTCTGGCCAGGTACTCCATGCAGCATCAACCTCAGTTGGAGGGATTGGAGGGGGAGGTGTAGCCATTGTTTTTAGGGATTCGTGGTCTACTGGGAGGTATCCGGTGCAGGCCATCTTAGGTGTGAAGGGCCTCCATCTTGTGTATGATTTGGTGGGGGAACTGATTGGGGGTGTTACTAGTATATCATGTATTAGGGATGGGCGAACGCGTTTCGGATGTTCGGAGTTCGGACCGAACCGAACTCTCGAATGACCGAACAGTTCGGTCGTGTTCAGATGAGTTCGGGGCAGGAAAAATGTCTTTCCAGGGCCAAACAGTAGGTTTCGGTTTCGCTATTTTTGAATGTTCGGCCAAGTTTGGTCAAACTGAACTCGGCTGAACCGAACCATCGAATCCGAACTCGGGTTTCGAACCAAACGACTGAACATCCGAACCGCGTTCTGTTCACCCATCCCTACCATGTACCTACCTGTGCAGCAGCCTCCCTGCATGCTCTAACGGAGCTGGTGTCAGATGTGGTGTTGCACTCCCCGAAGACTTGAGTCTTGGAAGACCTCAACATACATGCTGATGCCAGCTTCGGCAGTGCTGAGTGTGAGTTCATGGCCACCATGGCCCTGTCCCAAGTTGTTAACAACCTAACGCATGATGGGGGGCATAACTGATTTTTTTCCCCACCGACCTTGAGGCAGGGGATCTGTTTGTTCATCTATTTATTTATTTATTTACATTTATAGAGATAGATAAATAATTTATTTGCCTTAGCCATTGGCCATAACAACATAAAATTGTACAGCCAAAACATCCAATACATAGATATACAAAATATAAAATCACATACTTGCGAATACATTTAAAGTTATCCTTCTCTTATGTCTCATACCACACATTTACCCCTTTAAGCGCCTCCACATTAGAACCATAATTTAAATAAATAAATAAATAGCCTCATGAGTCACCCCTAATTAGTTCTCCAACTAGGCGGTGAAATGCCTTGCCCTTCTCGGAGCTTGTGGCAGCACACTTGACCCCTGCATAACATTTGAATTCTACCTTACCCTTCTCGGGGATTATGGCGGCACGTTTGACCCCTGTGTACTCCTAGACAAACATAAATCAGAACCAACCCCAGTTCTTAATTTGAATTTTAAGGGAAAACTCTATATTTCTCCTATATTTCCCATTCTTTACTAAATTTTTGTTTCCACACTAAGATCAAGAACTTTGCCACCTTTATTGAGACATTACTGTCACCATCCCCAAGCAGAAAAAATTCCTTCCATTTCCTTGGGTCTAAATGAAAAGGGGTAATGAAAGATCCTCCATGTATGGTATTGTGGGCAAAAAAGAAGAATATGTCCCATAGTTTCCACCTCACCCTGGGCTACCTTACAATCAAGACAGGGCCTCTCTTCCCAGGGGGTACCCTTCAATCTACCCTTCATCACTGCCGAGGGGAAAATGTTCATTCTTGCCAGTGTCAGGGCGACTCTTGTATTACGTAACCTGGGGTTCGACAAATACTTGGCACCCTCTCCAGGAGTTCCTATTTCTCTGTATAACCCAGAGACCTTTTGTTGCTGGATTTGCTCACGCTCAAATTGGAGTTCCAAATCATTAATTCGCATTTTAGCTTCAGGCCAAATTCTGTCGAAGGGCAGGGACATTACATATGCTATAGAAAACCCCAAAGATGTGAAGATTTTTTGGATTGTCTCAAACCAAAGACCCTCCCTACTTACAGCAACCAGGGATGCCAATGGAGCTGAAGGGAGAATATTTAAATGAAGCCAGTATTTGATAACTGCTAGTTTGGCCTGCTTCCCAATTCGACAGAGCCCTGACTCCGCTCTTAAGAGGGCTGCTGGGGTAGGTTTAGGAACATGTAAAATGGTCCTCAAAACTCGATTTTGCTCCTTCTCAAGATCATCTACTTTGCTTGGACCCCATACTTGAACCCCATATAATAACTGGGGCACCATTTTGGGGCACCATTTAATCAACTTTAACGCTGGTTTAACTAGTTTCCCCCCTTTATTCCAGTAAAAACCAGCTATAGCTTGCCCTGTTGCCTTAACCGAAGCCCGTACCACCTTCAAATGGGCATTCCAAGAGGGGGCAGCTGATACTATGATTCCCAAATATTTATACTGATTTACTTGGTCAATATTATTGCCCCCTAATGACCATTTATATTGCTTTCCTGCCTGCCAACCACTAATACCTTTGTCTTGGTATAGTTTTTCTCTAACAACTCCTTCTTAGAGTACCTGCCAAAAGCTTCCATCAATCGCCTTAAGCCAATCTGGGTCCTAGTCACCAGAACTGTATCATCCGCATATAATAGATTAGATAGCCGCTGGCCATCTATCTCTACTGGATGGTAAGCAGAGTCCTCTAATTCCTCCTTCATGTTATTCAAATATAAGTTGAAAAGTATGGGGGCTAACAGACATCCCTGTCTCACCCCCCTTTCCACATTCACCTGGCCGGAAAGTGCACCCTGCCTATTTGTTCTGACCCTCAAGGTAGTTTTTGAGTGTAGGTCTTGGAGCAGAAACAACAATCGGAGAGCAATATGATAGCCAATCAATTTGTCTGCATTTATATACCATCCCTTCCCATCAACAGACGGCTCAGGGCTGCTTACAAACTACATTTTAAAATCATAAAAAATAATGAGGGAGGTTATTGAGGGAGGTGACAGCAGAGCCCTTTTCGTGGATGGATCATTACCTCCTCCGAGCATGTCTCCCGATGCATATCTGCCCCAGGAGAGGTGTAGAACTCATTTGGATGGTTTGCCCCCGGAGAATAATGGAACCTGAAAAGTTTTTGAATGCTCTTGGGGAGTTACCCTCTGATCTTGGCGGCTGCCCGTTTGATGAACTCATGGCCTTATGGAATACCTTGCTGATGGAGACCATCAACTGGACAGCTCCGCATTGTCCGCTCCCTCGGTGACGACGCTTCAGGTCGCTGTGGTTCATGGAGGGCCTGAGGGTGTTGAAGTGTGAGGGGTGGCGGTTGGAGTGATGGTGGCATCACTCGCATACTGAAGCCGACAGATTGCAACATAAACTGACTCTATGTGCCTATGCCGTAGTTGTAAAAGCAGCAAAACAGGAGTTTTTTGCTGCCCGTATAGCCTCCACTAAATCTCGTCCAGCAGAGCTTTTCAGGGTGATGATGGGGTTGGTCGGTCCACTGTCTCTTCCTGGAACTGGAGTCATCTAGTACCTGCTGTGACATGTTTTTTGATTACTTTGCAGATAAAATCGCTCAAATTCACCACAACTTCAATGCTGCGCTTAATACAATGGGTGAACCAGAGGTTGTAGAAGCCCTGCCATGTCTGGTTTTGTGAGATCAGTTTTAGTGGGTGTTGCCCACCGAGGCAGGGGATGTTCTTGGAGCAGTTCGGGTCACCCTTTATGAACTTGACCCATGCCCGTCCTGGCTGGTTAAGGCCAGCTGGGAGATGTTGGAGGCATTGCTGATGGGGGTTGTCAGTGCTTCCTTTCGGGAGGGCCGAGCGTCAGGCTGCCTCAAGGAGGCGGTGGTTCAGCCTCTGCTCAAAAAACCATCACTTGACATTGACTCCCTCATCAGTTATCAGCCAGTCTCTAACCTTCCCTTTTTAGGGAAGGTTATTGAACGGGTTGTGGCCCAGAAGCTGTATGGGCATCTTGACCACACCGGCTATCTGGATCCTTCACAGTCTGGCTTTTGTCCAGGTTGTGGCACTGAGACTGCACTTGTGGCATTGGTTGATGACCGCCGTCGTGAATTGGAACAGGGTCGTTTGACCCTGCTAATTCTGTTAGATTTGTTGGCTGCTGTTGATACCATTGACCATGAGATGTTGGTGACTTGCCTGTGGGACCGAGTCGGGGTGGGCGGGATCGTTCTTGAGTGGTTCTGCTCTTTCCTGGCTAGAAGAACTCAGCATGTGGTGCTCGGGGATTGCTCTTTGTTGCCCCAAGACCTCATGTGTAGTGTCCTGCAAGGTTCCATCTTGTCCCCTCTCCTGTTCAATGTGTATATGCAGCTGCTCAGGGAGATTGTAAGACAGTATGGGGTGTGGTGTCATCAATATGCTGATGGCACCCAACTCTATCTCTCTTTTTCATCTTACCCAGACCCGGCAGCTTCAGTGCTTACCTGGTGTCTGGCGGCTGTGGGACACTGGATGAGGGTGAGCCAACTGAAGTTGAATCCTGACAAGATGAAGGTGATGTTGGTGGGTAAGGTGGCAGATGTAGTGGCCCCCATCATTGCCAGGGTTCACCCTCTGTGGGTTCCCAGGTTTGCAGTCTGGGCATGCTCCTCAACCTGCCGCTCTGCATGGATCTTCAGGTGGGGTCGATGGCAAGAAGTGCGTTTCACCAATTACATCTGGTGCGTCGGCTTCAGCAGTATGTTTCAGATAGTGACCTAGCCACCATCATTCATGCTTTCATTACCTCGAAATTGGACTATTGTAACACGCTCTATGTGGGACTACCCATGGTGACTGTCTGGAGAGAGACTGCAGCTAGCGGAGAATGCGGCAGTCCAACTTCTTGCGGGGTAGGGCTGCTGTGAGCACACTACACCAGTGCTCCGGTCTCTGCACCGGCTACCTATAGTCTTCCGGGCCTGATTCAAGGTGTTTCTGTTGACCTATACAGCCCTACATGGTCTTGGCCCGATTTACCTATGGGATTGCCTCACTCTCCGTCCTCAAGGTCCCCTGCGTGGCCTGGAGTGCCACTATGGAGAGGGCGTTCTTGGTGGCCACATCTCAGCTGTGGAATTCCCTCCCAGCAGAGGCCTGGATGGCCCCAGACCTCCCTTCCTTCCAACGTATGACTAAGACCTGGCTGTTCCCCCAGGCATTTGGTGGGGGTTTGTGGGTTAGGGAAGGGGATTTATTGTTTTTGCCTTTTTTATTTTGTTGTTTTAGCTTGCTGTTTTATTGTTTTTATATGTAAGCCACCCCGAGCTTCTGGGAGCAGGAGGGGTGGGGTAACAAAATTTGTTAAATAAAAATAAATAAATATTTAAAATTTGGACTTAAAGACTGTAGAAGTAGTCGCTATTGAGCCATGGATTGTATTTGCTGTGCAAGTTACTTATTTATTTAGCAGGCTCAGAAGTTCTATTTTTTTCAAGCTTGTTCAATTCAAGTGTAAATTGACTTGTAATGGACACACTCCCAACTTTATGGTGCTCATTGCTAGCAGCTAATCCAAGTCTGTCTGCACTACTCTGAGGAATAGTGTCTTTGGAGTTGCAACATCTCATTTACAGTGAATTCCTGGATGGCTCTACTCAAATTGGTTCTTCCTCAGGAGTAGTTTAAATGTGGTTATTCATTTAAACAGTTTACCTTGGGGAAAACAAAACCCTACATAGTGCAAGATCTCATTTGCAAAAGAGGTCCTGGGGACCAGGAGCAGACATACGTGTGCCATGTGTTACAGTTTTCGTTCTCTCTTTTTCCTGCTGTTATGAGATAATTTGAAAATTACATAAAATCAGGACAGCATATGAGGATTGGAGAATTGGCTTCTATCCCTTCAGTTAGCTAACCTAGGTTCTGAATTTACTGTAGTTGGAAAGTCTACTTATAAGTGGTATAAGATGCTAGTAAACCCATGCTCCATTAGGGCTGGGTTGTTGGGCGGAGCGATGGCTCAATGGAAACCTTTGTAGGTAGGTTTCCTATGGAACATGTCCTGCCATTTAAAACTGCTCTCAGAGATGTAGATTCGGTCACCATTGATGAAGGGGTTGGAACAGAATCTGAACCGTGTGTCCTCACCACCAAGCTGATCACCGTTAGTCAAGTAACAAAGAATATGGATAGCCATCTTTTCTCCGAATGAGTTCTTTTCCCTCAAAGCACAGATGTTCTCTTAGAAGACAATCTGGAAACAATTTTGAAATATTATATTTTATGCCTATTTAGAAGGGAACTTTATCATGAATATATTCAGATAATTAGTTTAGATTAGTCATGCAGGTTATGGGAAAGCACTGGAACTATTTTCTGAACCTCCTTCATTCCCCTTGGCTACAACAAAATGGAATCCAGATCTTAACTATCCTGGTGGCACAAATCTAAATCCAACTAACCTTGGCCATTCTAGAGATGACCAAAACCTATTACTGGACCAACAGCACCATGTCTGAGCTCATTATGGTATTTAGGCACGAGGAAACCGGAGTCACACCCTATGTATAGTTCAGCTTTCATTTTACAAGAACATAAACCAGCTCATTTGTCCTCAATGAAGATGAAGTTAAGTCCAAAGAGGATTTCCATTATCCAACTACTATCATGTTAAAAACAAAAGATAGCATCTGATCTCTCCAGTTTTGGAATAAACACACACAGCTGTAGTATGGTTTTCATCAGACCTCAGTGGGCATTGACTGTTAGCACCTGACAAGATTGTGCCTTTCTGCAAGCACTGATAGGTTAGACTAATATTAAAGAATCCACAACTTATTCATTTCTGTGGGTGCCTCTGAGTATTTACGTTAGGATCATATTGGCTAGTATTAGCTTGTTTCTGATTTCAAAATTGTGAAACTATAGAAAAATTAAGGGACCGATCAAAGGTGTGCGAATGCACCAAACGCAGAATGTAAACTGCAGATAGTGCATGCACATTCTGTGTTTGGTATGTGCACAACCTGTGTATGATACGTGCATGCACCTTGGATTGGCCCAAAGTGTGGTGGGAGGCATAACGCTGGTGTATAGGAGATCAGGATCAGACCATTTGTGTTTAATTCAACTATTCTCCATTGGATTTGGCAAAGACTTAATCCTCCCCTCCTCATTTACTTCAGTGGGACTTGCATGAGGAAAGGTCTACCTGATCATTTTTGGATATTCCTGTTTGGCACAGTTAGTCGAGTCAAGTTAGGTTTATTGTGGCTGAAACCTTTACAATTTTGATAATACAAAGCAACAAAATAGCATAACAATTTGGCACAGTTAACATGAAATATCTTTTTCAGTGTACTATTTGAATCTACACCATATTTCATGTTTAGATTGCTCATACAAGCAAGTTTGGGAGATCATTTATTTATATTTATTTTAAAAAATGATACCCTGCCCCTCCTGCCAGGCAGCCCAGGGCGGCTAACAAATCAATCAATAAAAATACAATAAAATATATAAAAAGCATTAAATAACATATACAACAATAAAATGGGGAGAACAAAACCCCAAACACCCCCTCCCCCTTCTCTCTCACCAAATGCCTGACGGAACAGTCAGGTCTTACAATTCCTACAGAAACCTGGGAGGTCTGGGGTCAGACGGGCCCCCACCAGGAGGGAGTTCCACAGGCGCGGTGTGGCCATCATGCAGACAAAAGCCCCATTCACAGGGGTAGGCCAGGAACTCATGTTCCAATTCTGGGCCCTGGTCACGGGGATCCTCCTCACATACATCTGTAGGTTTATCCCATGAGGGAACAGCCCTTCCCTAGAGCTCACTGGCTCGGTCAACCATTTCCCCTTAAAGAGTCAGCATTAGCCTTTGCATCCTTAGGCTTCCATGGGATGGTTCTCCACAAGCATTTACCTTTTTTCTCCTCCCTCCATCTGGGGCTTGGTCCTGCAAGGACTTAGTGGTTTGGTCATAGCCCCTTAAGGGCAAGGGGGAAGGGTCTCCAGAGCATGAAGGGTAGTGCTCAGCCATGAAGGCATCACTACCAAAGCTCCTAGCAAGCCTCCCCATCCCAAAGCGGTAGCAACTCCATTAGGAAGGAAGTTTTAAGAGTGTGGGGGACAGGCACTCAGCCCCCACCTGCTCTGAAAGCCTCCTTCTTGGAAGGGCCCTTTGTCAGATGCCTGAGTGCTGCTAGGAAATTTTCAGTGGGCAGGAGCGGTGTGCTGGCGACCCTGCTCCCTCCCGCTCTGAAAATTTCCTAGTGGTGCTCAGGTTATTTGCAAAGGAGAGTTCAGAGCCTGGGTTCAACTGACCCCAGGGCCAACCCCAGGATTTGCAGGGCCCTGTGCAATGTCTTGGTGCAGGGCCTAATTTGTATAATTTAAATAATTTGTCCTCATACCTGCATTTACACGCCTAATCAGCCCCACCACTTACCCCTTAGCTTCCTACACGCTTGCTCATGGGGGTGGGGGGAGAATCTAGGCTGGGGCTGCTGCCCCCAGGGGTGGGGCCCAGGCTGCTGCCCCCAGGGGTGGGGCCCAGGCTGCTGCAGGGTCATGTGGCATAGGCATGAGGGGGGCGGCTAAGAAATATAAATAAATAAATAAACGGCACATGTTGCACATGCCTAGGGCCAGCCCTGACTGACCCCACTCACTCTGTGGTAGATTGATTGCCCTTTCAGTAAAAATGCCCAACTTTAAAACATGCACCATGCTTATATTCCCTGTGTAATTTTTGCCATCTGTTTTATGTAAATATAGAAACCAACTGCAGTCCTCAAAGGAAGGAACCAAAATTAAGAAGAAAGACACAGTTTGGTCTTTTAGTGTCCAAACAAAACATTCTAAATGTTAATGCAATAGGCATATCCAATGAAGGTTCTTTTTAAGTGACTATACGTGAAGAAATATTTCGTCTACTTTAGAAAATAGTATTTGTCACTTTGCTGTGTATCTTAACTATACCCCAGCCATTTCCCCCCTTTTCCCCCCGGTACTTCTGCTGCAATATCAATGGGGTTTTTAAAAACGCCTTTAGCCTTCCATAGTTTGTCTATCATCTGTTCATTTGCTCGGAGGAGAGACTTTGTTCCAATAAATAAAATGCACTGGCTGTCTGAGACTAGTGATGCTTTCAGGTTAAGTAGTTAACATTAAAATAAAAGTGGTGGTGTTTTGCTTTAAGCCAAGCGTTTCTGTGTTTCCCCACAATTTTCCTGACTTTATTACCTAATCAATATTCCTCATTAGAGGTGTCTTCTTCTTCTTCTTCTTCTTCCTCTCTTTTTTTTTTTTCAGTCATGCTGGCTTTTCCCTACATTTGTTCTAGCTGCTACTAAACCCTTAATGTCAGGGTGACCAAGGGAAAAACAGAGACTCTGACACGGGGAGACAAAAGAAGCAGGAGGGATCTGTGAAAATGCCCGCAAGAAACGAAGCACAGTACAGCTCAAGATGATTCACGTCTCTGCAGTGATTCTTCACTAAAAGGTAACAGAGCAGAACCAAAGACCATTTTCACTCATCTTGAATTCATTTCACCTGATCTCCAAAGTATTTCCCTGCTACCTGCTGGAGCTTGGAAAGAGGCTGATTTTTTTGTTTTTGTTTAAAAAACAAAACAAAAACAAGCAAAAAAAAATAATGGAAGGAGAGTGACTATTTAAAAAGAAAAGAGTAAGGCAGCTAATATGAGTAGCAGTACACGAGGGACGCAGGAGCAGGTTTCAATAGTAGTAGTAGTAGGGTTGACCCTAGCCTTCATGCGTCTTACTGCTGGGCTATTTCAATACTATCTACCAGGTCACGGAAACAGCCGTCCAGTACTGAGGCTGTTAGTAATTACATTCTACTAGTCAAGATGGTTCTCAGAGTTGCCATCAGTTGTTTGTTTTTCTCTAAAAAATAAATTCAGACAAAAATCCCTAACGTTCTCTTTTCTGTGGCAGCAGATGAATAATGGTTTGGCTTAAGCCTGCCTAGGGCTGATTGCTTCCTGGGAGCTGGTGAGGCTTCTCAACTCCGGCTGAAGCCAAGTGGCTCTGAAGGGCAGCCCCTGATCTCATCGAAGGAAATGGGAGGTTTTCTTTAATGGAAAGTTGATGAGACCCTTAGATTTATGGTGATAGTGAGTTGGGGGTTGATGATATAAAAGCAGCTAGGCCATATTGTACTAAAGACTAGGGGCAGGAACTCCGTGACGGCACAGAATGGGCCATTATGCATGAATCGGTACCAAAACTGAAACAAGCCATTTTGGGTTTGGTTTTTAACATTATTTTTTTACTGTGCATGTACAAAATGTGCAAACCAGCTGCGCTTTTCCAAAATGATGGTGACGCTGCCACCATCATTTGGAAAAGGGTGCGCATGTGCAGAATGGTCTTGTGGCCATTTTGCGCATACGCTGTAATTTTAAAATTTAATATTTTCAATTTAAAAAATAATAAATAAATAAATTATCTTTGGGGGGGGGGAAATTACTGCACGTGCACAAAATGGCCACAGACCATTCTGCACATGCACACTCTTTTCAAAAATGGTGGTGGCAGCACCACTACCGTTTTGGAATAAGGCAGTCATTCTGCACATGTGCAGTGGCCATTTTGCATATGAACAGGCTGGCTGCCCTTTTCCAAAATGGCGGCGACACTGCTGCCGCCATTTTGAAAAAGGGCATGCATGTGACGAACGCTCTGGTGGCTATTTTGCACATGTGCAGTAATTTTTAAAATGTTTAAATTATTTTTTATTTTTTTAATTGCTTTATATACAGAACCGCAATACGGATCCATAATTAAATACATAAATTGCATATACGGATCCAATACAGATTCAAATCCTCAATCCACCGGAAGACCACCCCTACTAAATACATATGCTACAATCCAGTAACCACTTACTCTGGAGTAGTCCCACTGACGTTATTTATAATTTCTGTAGTACTTTCAGTGTTCAAAGTGCTTTACAATTCTCATATAGTTCACGTTCACAACAAGCCTGTATGTTGTTGTCGTTCTCATTTTACAGCCAGAGAACTGACGCTGAAAGAGAGTGACTTACCCAAGGCCTCCCAGTGACTTCATGGTTAAGTCAGGATTTGAACCTTCGTCTCCCAGTTCCAAGGCCAACATTTTATTCACCAGGCTACACTAGTTTCAGAACTGAAGTGTATGTGATTACTTCAGAGTAGAACTAAAGAGCAGAACTAAATGGTCAGTTTTTGCAATGGAGAGAAGTGGTGGAGTGTCTCAGGGATCTGTACTGGGAGCAGTGTTGGTTAATATATTTATTAATGATTTAGAAAAGGGAGTAAAATGTGATCAGATCTGCAGATGACACAAAGTTACTCAAGGTAGTTAAAACGCAGGTGGACTGTGAGGAATTGCAGGAGGATCTTGCGAGACTGGGTGACTGACTGGGCATCTAAATGGCAGATGAAATTTAATGTTGACAAGTGCAAAGTGATGCATGTATGGAAAAATAATTGAAACTATATGTACACAATCCGGGGTCCTAAATCAGGGGTTACCGCTCAGGAAAAGCATCTTGGAGTCATTCTGGACAATACATTGAAATCCTCCGCTCAATGCGTGGCAGTGGCCAAAAAAGCAAACAGAAAGTTAGGAATTATTCAGAAAGGGAGAGAGAATAAAACTGAAAATCTCATAATGTCTCTATATAAATCTATGGTATGACCGCACCTGGAATAATGTGTGCAGTTCTGGTTGCCCCAGCTCAAAAAAGATATAATAGAAAGAGAAAAGGTACAGAAAAGGGCAACAGAATGATAAAGGTTATGGGAATGGCTCCTGTTCAAAGAGAGGCTTGATAGGTTAGGGCTCTTCAAGAGACAGGGGATATGATGGAAGTTCTAAAATCATGAGTGATGTGGAACAAGTAAACAGGGAATGGTTATCTACCCCCTCAAATAATGCTAGAACTGAGTCCCCTAGTTTACCTCATGAAACTTACTGCTGGTAGAATTTTTTTATTTTTTTTTAAAGTATTTTTTTCTCTCAATGCACAATTACTTTGTGGAATTTGTTGCCTGAGGATGTGGTCAAGGCCAGTAGTCTAGCTGGGTTTAAAAAAGGATTGGATAATTTCTTGGAGAGTAGGTCCATTGATAGTTATTAACCAAGTGCGGTACAGCTTGGATTTCTGATTTGCCTGGCGAAGGATCCTGTGAGGTCCGAATGCTTGCAAACCTCGACCAACCTAAGTTAGTCCAATAAAAGATCTCTCCACACTACTTTGTCTCTACGGCCTATTTTGGGGGACCAACACGGCAAACACACTCTCTGTGTTGGGAGTACAACAGGGAATGAATTGCCCACTGTGGGTATTTCTCCCAAACGATTGAGATTGGTCACTGTTGGAGACAGGCTGCTGGGCTTGATAGACCATTGATCTGACCCGGTATGGCAGTTCTTATGTTCATGTGAGTGAGTTGAGGACTGCAGCCATGATGAATAAAAACAAGTACTCTGGATTATGAATAAGGGCAGGGGACTGTCTTCCCTTTTGGTCTGCAAATTTCTATCCTTACTTATGATGCTATTAGTCGCATATTTTTAAAGAGTTTAGCTTCTATCATAGAGGTTCCTAAACTGTGGGTCAGGACCCTAAGAGGGGCATGCCTTTTACAGATGAGCTCATGATCCTAACTGATGTGTGATATATTCTGCATGTCTTTGTTCATGTCTGGAAACAGATTTCTATTTATGTCTCAAAAATGGGGCCACGCAGGTAAACGTTTAGGAACGGTGTCATACCATTTCTCATTGTTCCTTATGGTGGTAGCTCCAAGCTGCTGCTGAACCCTTCTAAAATGTGGCCACTTCATTTAGGTGCTTAGAGGGAAGGTGAATTCTTCTGAACATCTAGGACACTTTCCGGTGTTACAAAACGTGCCCGATTTGCCCCTCGGAGGCAAATTGCATGCACCTTTTATCACATGGGAAAGTTAAGACGTGTGGCTTTGGCTGCAAT
This sequence comes from Sphenodon punctatus, assembly GCA_003113815.1. Taxonomy (NCBI): domain Eukaryota; kingdom Metazoa; phylum Chordata; class Lepidosauria; order Sphenodontia; family Sphenodontidae; genus Sphenodon; species Sphenodon punctatus. Next base: position 1,622,733 of record QEPC01003318.1, read on the forward strand.
CATGTGGGGGATGCAAAGCTAGGTTTTTCTGACTCTGCACCCCCCACGTGATCACCGCCAAAGCTGTGTGGGCTAACTTTTCCACGTGACAAAAGCTGTGCCTGATTTACCTCCTGAAGGAAAATTGGGTGCATTTTGTAACATTGGAAAGTGCCCTTAGGTGTTGCAAGTGTGGGGAAGATGTGCTGGGGGGTTTTCATACATAAAAAAACTTCTCCCTTCTTTATGCACAAACTGAAAATCAACCTTAACTGTGGAGTTGTGCCCAGTGCAGCCATAATCACAGCTATAACTGCAATTCATTTACCAGATGATATAATTTATCCTAATCAGTTTAGATGAATTGGTTCAAAGAAAGTCAAAATGGGAGAGTCCGACTTCAATGTAAGCGAATAAATGGGGATAACAAGTGATAGTTGTTGCTCTTGTGATCTGGGAGACTAGAGGAAGGTCCATTTGACTATTGCATGAGTCAAGATGTTACAATGGCAGAAAGATGGTAAACCTCTCCTGAGTACCTGCTGTAAAAATGTCAAGGTAATACGCTTCCTTTCCCCCAGCGCTGAGGATTTCTTTATTACAATGGTTGTCACATCAGAGAGAGCCATAGGAACAGTTAATAGAATACTTGTCTATCATCACCTGAACTGGTAGATGGAGCTGGAATTTCCTACACAAAAAGGAAGGAAGCAGAGGAAATACCACTGCATGGGCTGAGTCCCAAGCATGCAATTATAACTCAGATCAGGACCCCCAAAATCCCTGCAAAAAGTACTTCAAGCAGCCTTAATAATGGATGTGTGAACAGGCGTGTAGCAGGGGGGGTCTTCCCAGGGCCACACGGGAGCACTGGGGTGCCACTCAAGGGAATTAGCTCACTACACTGTCATGCCTATTCAGCCCGAGCCTTGGCTGAATCCCCCCGAGGAAGGGGGCACCCTCCTATAGGACCCACCACACAGTACAGAGGGTATCCAGTTCACAGTCTATTAGACACAACCAGTGTACACAGTCCCTGGGGCTGCCGGCTCAGTCGCCTCCAACCTGCAGGCCCAGGTCAGTTTCTCTCAGGCACAGGAGCACCACAATATCAACCCCCCTGGTCCATTTAGCTAGGCTTTAAACCCCCAGGCTCTGGCCAAGCCTGGCCCAGGCAAGAGGCTCCCTCCTGGGCACAGCCTCTCCCACTTGCCTGGGTCCCTCTGGTTCTCCAGGCTTCAGCACCTTGGAAAGCATAGACTGGGCCGGCTTTGTCAGGGAGCTGTGGTTTCTTCAACTTCCAGGCAGAGACTGCCTCCTCTCTGCCTTGCCTCCTTATATCCAGCACAGGGGGCGTGTCCAGGCTTCTTCTTTAACCTTAAAGGGCCAGTGTCCTATCCACTATGTTCCTGGAGTTATCAACCTGTTCTCCCCACAGGCTGATCATAGTTATGGGCTGGCCCTCCCACTTTGTCCCCTCTTAAAGGGGAAGCAGCCCCGCAGGACTGCTCCCTGCTACAAGGTGTCTCAGAGACTTTTAGCAGAACATTGTAAACTTAGTTCTTGGTATTTTGTCTGAAATCATCTAAGTCCGTACTAATTAAAAGTTATTATCTGATGATTATTTGGTGGCTACTGTGCTTTCAAGGATTGGGTCTCGCACATCTCATTTTTGTGATGGCCAATGCCAAGTGAATAAAGGAAAAAAGAAATGTTACCACAATTGCTATGTTTTAGCACTCTTTGATTTTTCTGGTAGGGTTACCACTCAATAAATGACTGACAGCCCAGTCCTCAAAGTGCTCTGTTGCACAAGTTCTATTTGCATCAATAGGGCTTGGGCTAGTAAAGTACCTTAGGGACCGCAAGTATCTGTCTTAATTAGCTAGGGTCAAATTCTGGCCCCATCAATGTGAGTGACAAAACATTTATTGACTTGCAACCAAAATTTCTCTCTTAAATTATGAAGTACTCTGATATCCTTTTGATTGACGTTACTGGAAAATACCCTGATCCCACACCATTAAAGTCATTGGGTCCAATCCACACCTCAGGTGTTGTGTATATGATGGGAAAACTATGCACACTTCTCTGGCTGGTAAAAGGTATTGAGAGAGTATAGAGAAATTGGGATCATGTATGAGTGAAAACAGGCTCAGGCAGGACAGAAACTTGTTGAGATCAGATCAGGACTGGAGCAGGTCAGGCTCAGGTTTAGACCCAAGGAACAGGAAGACCATATGTTCTTAAGGTCTAGGCACCAGTCAGGGCAGACTCGGGAACAAGTCAGGGCAGGCACAGATGAATAAGCACAGATCAGAAACAGGAGCAAGGAGCATTGTTCTGCAAAGGTGTTTTAAAATGTGAGACATTTCTCCTGCAGTTCAAAAAGTCTGGCTTGCGGAAACCCCGGGGCGGGGTGGGATTTAGATGCTCCTCACCGGACCAGAAGTTGCCCGGGCATGTTGTGAACAGTGGCAATTCCACAACTCCCAGAAGTTTTGAGATGCAGACTGGTAAGACCTCGACTATCAGGGATTTACCGAGTCTGTCTCTCAAAACTTCTGGGAGTCACCTGGCACCGCTGTTTCCAGCGGGACCTGGTTGACTTCCAGTTTGGTGAGGAGCATCTAAATCCCCCACGTGTGGGTTTCTCCTAGCCAGATTTTTAAGCTGTGGGCAAAATGTCTCACATTTAAAACCCCTACATTTCTTGTTGCTGCAAGGTAGGCTTTATCTGACAAGGATGAGTAGATTCTTAGAACTCCAGAGATTCTGGTTCAAGAGATTCTGTTTTCTGACACTTGAGGTACATTTAAGTGTAAAAGAAGGTAGTTGTGACAGGTGCACTAGTGAAGTCAAAAACCCATGGTGCTGCAGCTTGTACTTCCTGAATCCATTTAGACATTTCTGGATCACTGCAATCTAATGGAAACTGTTACCCTTATGGCTTTCAGACCTGGAGAGGCAGCATAGTTTAGACTGACTTAGCAACAATTATAGGATCAAAAACCCTTTGGTTTAAGAGAAGAGTTTGGTGCTTACAAATTCAACCATGCTGCAAAAAGCATAGAAATTGTAAGTTAAGGCGCCTGCCTTAACTTGAATGCCGTGGAAGCAGTAAAGATATTGTACATTCTTGCATTGTGCTCGCTTACAACTTAGGCCCCATGCCTCCACACTTTGCCTTGGTCTTTCAGCCCCAATCCTCTTCCTCTGCAGGTTGGGGACAACATCGAAGATGGGGACAGCAAGCTCATCCCTGCTCCAGTATTATGGACTCGACCCCTGTCTCCACTGTAGCCACAATTTCTCCTTCATCTATAGCTTCATCTCAGGCTGTGGCTGTCCCCCAGACCTTGTCCCTGAATATCCATCATCCATCTCATAGACTCCCCCAGCACGCAGTTGCCCCCTCCCTGTAAACACACCCAGCCCCACCCCCTGGCTGACTCTGAGACTTGTCTTATACACCCTCTTATACACCCTCCCAGCATCTGGCTGCCTGTTGTTCATCACCCCTCGCTGCAGTGGCACCCAGTCTTCTCTGCCAGTGCGCATCCCGTATCGATCAACCTTCTTTCCCCTATATGCCCCCACCCAGTTTTTGGATGTTCTGTTGCCCCAGCCCAACTGAAATCCCATACTGAAAGCCTTTCCCCCATTTATGCCCCCTCAATACTGGGATACCCCCTCCCCATACACAAACAGCTCCCTATCACTGTTTGTCCTCAAACCTTGAATACACACCACCCATCCCTCAAGCTTCTCCCCAATACACTTACCTGTGTCCAGTTTTGTTCATGCATATACATCACACATTTCTCGACTTTGTCCTCCATAAACATTCCACTGGCATCTGTCTATCCCCTTCCGATACAAACAATTCCTCCGCTGGCTAGCTGCTCCCAGTCTTCTCTCTGTGTACTCATTAGGGATGGGAATATCAGTATCGGATAAATCTGATACACCCGATAATTGGGTGTATCGGATTCATCCCATATATCCGATATTACCTGTACCGGCATTCGGTACCGGGGAGATCTGATGCCGGTAAATCCAGTATCCGGTATTCTCCCCAGTGTCCCACCCCTAGTACACATCCCACATCCATCAACCTTGTTTTTCCCATATACAGCCCCCCCGGTACTCACCTATCCCAAAGCATTTAGGGAAAGGATGGGATAAGCAGAAACCCCTCTTCTGTCCCCAGGTTCAGTGTTGCCCCCAACCTGCAGAGGAGAGAGAGAGAAAGAGACCCCCACCCGCAAATTAAAGCACCCCCATAAATTGAAACCCTACTCGTGGCTGGCACTAGTCACTTTCAAAGGCCGGCCAGGTGCTTCCTCCTCACGGCACCTCTTAGGCAGCAGCCTTTGAAAATGACAAGCACTGGCCTCCAGCCATAGCAGGTGTTTAGCAGATTCCCATCTCTGAGTGTCCTCTGCTTTCAGTTTAACCCCTGTACAGCACCCTCACTTGTCCGTGAAGAATAATCTTCACCACCTCCCTCTCCTGTCACAGCCCCAACTGCTCCTGCCTGCCACGGAAGAAAGCCCTGTTTCTGTGTCCTCGTCCCCTTCCATCAGCCCCGTTAGAGCTCCTGCCACAGTGTCTCCCAAGTGAGGAGAGACCTTGACTGCACATGCAATGTGTAAGTCACTCTCCTCTCCATTGAATAAAATGGGAACTAAAAAAAATACACAACCCATTTTCAAAATCTAAATGCAGGAAATAGCTAAAATGCACACTTGAATTTTCCGACATCTCTATACTTCCAATCAAAACCTACAAACACATTTATGGCCATAAACAAAAAAATAGTTGCAATCTTGTACCCTTCCAATATTCAAACGTCTATACAAGTTTTGTTTTTCATCCGATTTTCATGAAAGGTGGACAGTTTCTACTCGTTACCCAATCTATGCAATTCTCCAAACTAAATTTCACAGCGATAGCATAAGTCACTGCAATTTTATGAGGAGTAGAATGTTTGTGATTTATAATGGAGAGTGCAACTTGCCTCACCGATAGAACTGTTCCTGTTCAAAAGGCTTTTGTGTTTTATTTATGTTACAGTTACCACAATATAAATGTACTACTTGGGTACACAGTCAGTCTTTGTCACAGCTGCTGTTGGACTAACTTCTTTTTTTTTTTTTAGTGAGCAGTATCCATATTCAGCCCTGGTTGAAGCTGCTGCATTTTCCTTATGTGTCTATAATATGCTGTCTGGAGGCTGTTTTCCCTCTGTCGGAAGTCTGGTGATTATGGATTGGTGCCATCTGCTCACCCTACTGCAGGTGACCAGATTGGCTGATTTCCCCGCTCAGCCTTACCTCCCAGAGATGAACCCATCAAGGTGATCTCTGGCTGGCTGTAGAACCGATGCAGGTCTGCCTGAGCACCAGGACTACAGGGGCCTGGGGCCCGATGAGGTGAGTAGGTGTCCGTGACAGTAGGGCAGCAGGTTTTGGGGTTAGCCATGGGCCCTTTGTGAGAGACAGGTTAGTCTTGGGGAGGGAACTTACCCATGTGAGAGATGTGGGAGTGGGTGGTAGAGCCAATGTGGTGTAGTGGATAAGATGTTGGACTTGGAAAGCCTGGGTTCAAATCCTGCCCTCGCCATGAACTCATTGAGTGGTCTTGGGATCACAACCTCTCAGCCTCAGTTACCCATCTGTAAAATGGGAATATGTGTTAGTCTGTCTGTCTGTCTCTATGTTCCCCTTACCCTTGTCCATCTTAAATTGTAAGCCCGCTGGGCAGGGACCTGTCTTCAAAAATCTGTGACTGCAAAGTAGGTGCATACACCTAGTAGTGCTATAGAAATGATATGTATTAGTAGTAGTTGGGCATGGGAAGGGGTGGGATTTATCTTATATGCATTTGAAACCAAGATTGTTTTTTAATTATTGTAGGCTGCCTGGAGCCACTTCTGAGGTAAGGAGGTATAATAATAAAAACAATAATTTCAGTATAATGAATCCCTATGGTAACAGAAAACAGACATGATTTGGGCAAGCTTTGGCCTGGGACCTGGCGGCATGTGTAAATATGCACCACCAGATGTTGACCCGGGATTGCCCTGGGCGGTGTTGGTGGCTAGCCTGGGCTATAATCGCCTGACAATCTCCAAGGTCAGAGCCCAGGCTAAGGCCTGCCAAAGCGGGTTAGCATGTCTCTGCGGCCGTGGCATGGCCACCACCATCGCATTGTGTTCTCGGCTGTACCCAGGCCATGTGGCTGGCAGAATGGCACCACGGTCACCTCAGGCTGGAGCCCTGACCTGACCTGGGCTTCGTTGCCCGGGATTTTCCACCCTGGGGCAGCCCAGGAAGAGGTCCCGTGGGCCACGTGTCTGTTTTTACTCAAAAAGTTCATTCTGTTAGGTTGTTTATTGCAAAAGTGTTTGGCAATATGCAATTTATAGAAATGGTTCTTGAAGCTGGGATTGTTATAAAGAGGAGGTTACTGTGGGCAGAGTCTGTTGTAGTGAGATTTGTCGGCATAGCCAGGATAATGAGCAGATGGCAGACAAGGGAAGTGATGTCTCATGATTAACCAATGGCTAGTTGCCAGGACTCCTGTGTTCTTTGCTTGACTCTGCCGCTGCGTGGTAGCGTAGGCTTCGGCAGCTTTCTTGGTGAAATTCAAAAGCATTAATCTCCTGTGGAGATTAAACAACAGGCTCCATAAAACTTCTTATTGGTTTTTCCAAAGTCCCTGCTATTATTTAGTTTTTAGATCCAGCTCTTTACGTTTATGAATATTTACACCACCTGGTGAATGCAACCAACATAGCGTGCCGTACTAAAAGTGTGATGTCGATCCAGACTATAAACAAGAGTGAGAGTGGCTGATCTGTAAAATGGAGCAGTTGTTGACACCAAATGCTTGTTCTGCCTCTAGCCATCCATGACGGTTAATAGTACAAAATAGAAAATATTTCCTATCATGTATCAAATAGTCTAATCCGGATTTGCTAGCGTGTGCGATAAGCAGGAATAAGAAGCACTGGGGTCGAGTCCCACACAATTATACATCCTATTGCATAAGATAGTGTATGATTTCATACAGTAGAGAGCTGGAAGCTGGGCTATTTGCCTAGTTCAAAGTCTTCAGTGACAGATTTTCAGCCTGCTGTATCCTGCAGAGATTTGAGGATCTGCATTACAATGTATTGCCTCCTGCTGGAATGCTTTGCATTTTCTCATTGTTTTCAGTGTCTAATTAATATAGTTTTTAAAGTTAAGCTATAGCAGTGGGAGATTAAATGAGAGGAAAAAAAACTCATAAGACAATTTATGGGTAATGCTTTTACATTTTGAATTAATGTACACAATCTGCTAATTTTATGCTTTGCTAAAATATAGCACTATTCAGAAATCATGATTCAGACCATCCCTCCCCCTCACCCCGCAAAAGAGGCAACTGATTTAGAAAACAATGAGCCTTTTCTTTAAGTTGAGTTCTTTTGCTTTGTCTTTTGGTTTCTGAGCCTTTAGGGGACACTGCAGTCATGCTTTCGAGCTTTCCTCTGTAACCAAGAGGACTAGGAAATTTCTTTTTCAACATGAAAGCTAAGATTCTCCAGATTTTATCATGTCATGTAACCGTAAGCTTTCAGAACACCCTCCAAATCACAAGACTCTCAGTAAAATCATGAGTTAGCAACCCTGCAGAATATGTATTGTGTGTGAAGTTCTGTTCCTTTATGAACTTACATTCCATGCCAAAATGTAGGAGCAAAGGCAGAAGACTAGGGAGGAATGGGGAAAATGCAAAGCTTTTCCCAGTGCCATTTGATCAGGGGCGGCTGGTGGGTTTTGAGGTTGGAGGGGCAGTGAGGCCAGCGAGCCTAGGGGCGGAGCCGGGGCAACGGTAGGCGGAGCCGGGGCAACGGTAGGCGGAGCCGGGGCAACGGTAGGTGGCATAACCCAACAGCAAGGAGTTCCCGGGGTTAACATTGGATGCACATTACATTAATTAATCCAGCAATTTCAGTTAGGCAGGTTATATTCACCTCCTCTGCCAGGTTTAAAAAGCAGGCAGACAACCTTAAACCTCACTTACAAGCAGTTTTAGCAAAAATCCACAGGACACAAAGCTTTTCCCAGGGCCCTATCATCATGCACAGATATATAAAAACCAGAAAACCACACATAAACCAAACCATTCCCACAAGCCCCCAAAGGCATCCCCAGCAGCCAAACACCTGTGCAAGCACACAGGCCTTTTAAAAAAAA
>QEPC01003318.1:1632065-1689431 GCA_003113815.1 Sphenodon punctatus
TTTTTTTTTTTTTTTTTTTTTTTTTAAAGTATCACTGTCGGCCGGGGCTCGGGGGAGCAGGCAGCAAGTCCAGCATCAGCTGCTTGGGGTCCATGGCCAGGAGGAGCATTGCCCCATATATCCTAGTGGGCACACCGCCACCACATTTGATGACAAACTGGCCAGGCCAAATTGAACTGTGCCATTAACTGCACGATTGATAGAAAGAGCATTTTACTAATTCTTATCAGCACTCAAAGGATTAATGGCATTCTGTCAGTCTATGGAGATTGACAAGGGAAGGTCTACCCTGTTGATTTTGTTAGATCTTTCTGCAGCCTTTGATACCATTGATCATGAGGTGTTGCGGACAGCTCTTGAGTGGTTCCACTCCTTCTTGTCAGGGAGGTTACAGAGAGTGGTGATGGTCAGTTACTTATCATCCTCTTGGGACCTCCCTGCAGGCTTCTATTCTCCCCCCTCTTGTTCAATGTGTATATGAGGCTGCTGGGTCAGGTCATTCAGGGATTTGGAGTCAAGTGCCATCAGTATGCTGATGACAAAAAGCTCTGCCTCTCCTTTTCACCTCACCCTGACCCTGCAGTGGGGCTTCCCATGATGACTGTTTGGATGCTGCAGCTGGTGCAGAATGTGGAGGCTGGCCTCCTTTTGGGGACAGGGCACTGGGAGCATATTACACCAGTGCTCTGAAGTCTGCACTGACTTTCTCTAGCTTTCTGGGCACAATTCAGGGTGCGGCTTTTGACCTTTTAAAATCCCTAAATGGTCTGGGACCCACATATCTGAAATACTGTCTATCCTTCCATGCTCCATTGCGGCCCCTGTGAGTGGCCTGGAGGACCTTCCTGTGAGTACTGTCTGATAGCCTTGTTCATACAACAAGGGCCTTCAGGGAGATGTTCTTGGTTGCTCCCCCAATGCTGCTGCTATTCATTATTTATTTATTTACATTATCCTGCCCTTCCCTGAAAAGCTCAGGGTGGCTAACAACATAAAAAAACATAACAATCCATAAAAACAATTAAATACAAGCCTGCCCCAACCATCCCACAGCTCCCCCAACACCACCCAATACCACCTCCCCCACTCCAATGTCCCTCTCTTACCCCGACCCACCCACCAAAACTGCATCCCCTATCCATGCCTGCCAAATGCCTTTACAAAGAGTCTTACACCACCTCTGGAAGATGCTCAGGCTCAAATGAATCTCTGACGGATTCGGGGCAGCAACAGAGAATGCCCCCCTACAAGCCCTCATTGCATGGATGAAGCTATTGGAACTCCCTCTCCTGGAAGTTCATTTGAGCCCAGGCCTGAGCATCTTCCAGAGGAGGCTGTGTAAGACATTCTTATTTGAAAAAGCATTTGATGGGCAGTGATAGGGGATTGGGGTGGTTTTGGGGTAGGGGTGTGAGTGGAGCAGGGAGGGTAGTGGGTAGGGGTGTGCACCAGGGACCCATATCGTTTTTCATTTTTGTTTTTTGTTGTTAAAAACAATTTTCATTTTTCATTTTTCATATTGATTTTGAGCAATAACGAAGATTTTGCTTTTAGTATAGTTTCCATTGTGGACTGCCACCAGTGGCAGAAGAGCCAGCAGACACCTGCCCCAGACTTCTCAGAAGTTGAACCCCTTCCTCCCATTCTCATTATAATGCAGTAGTAATAAGTGCAAAATGACAATATGAAAAATGACTAATATGTATGTCTAACCTAAACCTACACCTAATAACCTATAATATATGCAATATATTCCTATCTAAGTATCTATATCAATAAACCTCTATCTGCTATGTGTTCTATATAAGTATCTATCTATCCTATTCCTATCCTATAATGTGAATATATATAATAAAAAGCCTAGTGCCTGTCTGTCTATTAATCTATCTATTAATCTAATCTAATCTTATATACCTAAACCTATATCTGTCTATATACATGTGTAGGGGGAGACGGACAGGGGAAGGTAAACGGTAAGATAAAGGGTATAAGGAAAGGTAAGGTATAACACTGAGGGCTGGGGAAGATTTTACTGCAAGCACCAAAATTCTGTAAATGCAACCTGACACAGCAAGAGCTAACACAGAACAAGAGTCAAACAGCCTGGCCCTGCAACATAAAGGGTTGTAGTGCCCTCCCCAGAGCCCCCATGATTGATTCTGGGAGGCAGGAGACATTGAACAGGGTGCCATTCAACTGCCTGGGACCTACTTCCACTGCTCATTGGCCAGCGATTACATCCATCAGGTCCTTCCCCTCCCATCACAGGCCCAATTCAAGAGTTCAAGACTGTTTCTGACTCCAAGATGTCTGCTCCCTCCTCCCGCTCCACGTTTCCCTCCAAAAAACACCTGTCAGGTAAGAACAAAATCAATATTGAATGTAATTATTGTTATTGATTTTGTTATAATCTTAGTTATAGTTATTGCAACAATAATAACAAAAATGAGAATTTAGTTATCATTATCAATATAACAAAACCGAAATGCACACCCCTAGTAGTGGGTGGGTTTTGCTTGGGAGGTTGTGAGTAGGGGTTGGGTGGAAGCTTTTGTGGGGTTGAGGCAATGGGGTGGGGTTTGATGTTGTTTGATATATTTTATATGTGGTTTTACTGTTGGTAATGTCTTGACTGACATTTTGTTTCTTGATTTACCACTTTGCCATTTATTGCTTTGCCATCTATTTCAAATCCTGAGAGGAAGTATGGATGCAATATTGCATTTCTTGCTCTCCATTTTCGTTGAACTTCCTTGTCACTCATTGACTGATACGCAGATTCCTTTAGTAATCTTCAATCCAGTTGCAGATTGTTCAAAGCATAGAACAACAATTCCGAGTGGAGGTTAGGGGAACTAGGGGGTGGGCTAGTCACACACTGATTGTCTCAGAAATGTGGAAGGGACAAACCTGGAAGTTAAACAGTCCCCTCAGCCATGTGGTAAATGAACGATACACGCTAAGCAGAAATTTGGTAAATTGGGACAGTGTCTTGCAGTATTGCGAGAATTGAGAAATTACATTGGTATCGGGAAATGGTCAGGAAATCAATCCTAGTTCCCGATATGGCAAAATTTCTTGCAAATAGCAATTTAGCTTCTCATTTCAGCCCTAACATAAGTAATAAAAACAGCAGTATCACTGATCTTGGGACAAGCGAAGGGTACATTTTCTTATTATTGTATACTTAAAAGATTATTGGAAGTAACTTTAGCTGGGTGTTCTCTAACTACAGGATAAGACACACAGAAATAAATAAATTCCCAGGAGGAAAGCAGAGGGGCAGAAATTAAGCTTGGATGAAGGAGAAACTAAATTGAAATTGCTTCATACTCCTGATAGCAGGCAGGAGGAGTGGGAAAATGGAAACTAAACAGCCTCTACCCCAACAGCAGACTTGGTGTAGTATACAGTAGTGGATCCCACCACAGAGCAATCAGTAGGCTCTGCACTTAGAGGCAAATTAGAAATTCTTGGGAGCCTGGGGTGAACAAGCATTGCCCTAATTGTCAGAGTGAGACTTAGTGCTGTACCCCTCCTCTCATTCTTCTTTTTCTATAGCAATGATATGGCAGCTCCTCCAGTGATGCTGTTAGAAGTGCCTGCTCTGAGAGAGCTGCACCTGCAGAATGACAGCAGCAGTGGCGGTGGTGGTATTATTAGTATTAGTATTTATTTATATAGCTCCAGCAATGTACCTGGTGCTGTACAATAATTAATCAGAGACAGGTCCCTGCTCCAAGGGGCATACAATCTAGGAAAGACAAAGGAGAGGGAAGGGGAACAAAGGGAGAGACAAGGACACATTCATGATATTGAAAAGTTGAAGATGCACATGATTAACTTAGTTACTTACATGAGAGAGGGAGACCCTGAGTGTAGGATGGAAGAGGAGGCATCGGTGATGAGTCTGTGGGGGTGAGGAGCTAGGGAAAGCCTGATAGAAGAGGTTGGTTTTCAGAGGGATATGAAGGTTGATGACCTTGGCAGTGGAGTATTGAATGGAAGCGAAAGTGGCAAGGTGAGAGTGGGGGAAGCCAGTATGAAGGAAGTTGCAGTAGTCAAGGCAAGAGATGACTAGACCATGAACTAGGGTTTTGCCAGTAGAAGCAGTAAGGAAGGGTGAGATTTTAGCAATATTATGCAGAGAAAACCACACCTGAGTGACAGCCTGGTTGGGGACACCACAAATGGAAATTGAGAGGGAAGAGGGAGAAGAACATTTTTGGGGTGGGGTGGGGAGAGGTGAGTTCAGTCCTGGCTTGGCCATATTAAGCTTGAGCTGATGGTGATACATACAAGCAGAGATGTCAGAGTGGCAGTTAGTGATACAAGACTAGATGGAGAAGGAGACCATGGAGGTGAAGAGCTAGGGTTGAGTTTTGCCAGCATTACACGTGATACTGGAGGCCATGAGATTCACTGAGTTTGCCCAGATATAAAATGTAAGGGGAGAAGAGGGCCAAGGACAGAGCCTTGGAGAACTCCAACTGAGAGCGGGAGTGACATGGAGGAGGTACACAAGAAGGACATTGAAGAAGCAGTCTGTAATGCAGGAAGACAACCAGTTGATTACTGAGCTGTGAGCCCTGAAAACCAAGGGAAAGAACGTGAATAGAAGAAGGTGTGGTTGGTGGTGTCAAAAGCAGGAGAGAGATTGAGCAGGACAAGGGTGGAGATAAGGCCCCCAGACTTGGCTAAGAGAAGGTCGTTAGTGAGTTTAGTGAGAGCCATCTCAGTCAAGTGGACAGGGCAGAAACTAGGTTGAGGTGGGTCAAGGGGAGACTTGGAAGAGAGGAGGTCAAGAGAGTGTGAGTAAACAACTTTTTTTTCACGAGCTTGGAAGCAAAGGGAAGGAGAGAGATAGGATTGTAGTTGGAGGGGTCAGGAGTAGCTGCCTTCAGAATAGGGGAGACAGTGGTGTGTTTGAAAGCAGTTGGAGAGGAGCCAGTAGAGAGGGAGAGATTGATTGCATCCAAATGCATGGGGGCCTCTGTTTCAGAGGGCCCTAGATCCATTCATTAACCACAACCCCTGTTGGGATGGATGGTTCTGATCAGCCAATCAGGATGAAGATGAAGAGCAGTGTGGAGGCAGGAGGAGGAGGGCTGTTGGAATTAATGGGTAAGTCATCCCTGATCTTTGCATGGAGAAATAGGTTGAAGAGGAGAAGGGAAGGCTGTGTGCACTCATGACTCCACATGACAGCCAGGACAATGAATCAAAGCTTAGTGTTTATAATTTCTCCGATAATAGATTGTCAGGTTGCGTCTAGAAAACAATGAGCAACTCACTTCTTGCCTTCTCTTGAATATCAAGTCACCTTATCCTCCGTAGTACAAGGGAAAGTAATTGCATCTACTAGAGCAGAAATGGGTACTTAATTGAGTACCGGTGGGTAATATATGCATTTTAAGGAACCACACCTGACAAGTTATCTGGGTACTGATTGGGTACCTGGAAACCCCAAACGTCAATAACTTCTGGTACCAGTTTTTTTTTTATTTTATGATTATTGATTGATATAGTGGGTTGGAAAACTGAAAAATGGATGGAAATAGGGATGGAAATAATAATAATTTTTAAAATGGTACCGGGAGTTGGTTTTCTGGGACTGGAACTTGACTTTCCAGGATCGGAAGTTGATTTTCTGGGATGGAAAATCCATAAATGTTATAAGTTGAAAAATCGATAAGGAAGTTAAAAAAATTGATACCGGAAGTTGACATTCCAGGACATTGGGTAGCTGAATCTGGTCACAATTAGGTACTGACTGGTTGGGGTGTGCAATTTGGATTGTTTTAATTTGTTACAAAAACAAATGGAGCCTCATTTGTTTTTATGATTAATGTGACAAAAACCGATGAATATGCAAACAATTATCATTTGCTTTCATTCATTATTTTTTGTTTGATTTATTAAAAATAATTTAAACGTTTAAAAAAATCACTGTATGTGCACAAAATGACCATGGGATCACTCTGTCCTTGTGCGTCCTTTTCCAAAATGGTGCTGGCAGCATCGGTGCCCTTTGGGAAAGGACGCCGGTGACCATTTTACGCATTCAGAGTGATTTTTTTTTTAAAAAAGATTATTTTTAATAAAATGAAATGAAATGAAGAAATGGAAATGGTAGGCTTTTTTATGAACCCTCCTGAAAAATAATGGTTTTTTGTAGATGAAAACAAAAGCGAAAATGAATGGTGTGTCTTCTGCACACCCCTACCAATTGGCTCCTGATGTTGGGTCAGTTTGGGTACAGGAAATTCATCGGTTATAACCGTTTTTGTGGTGCACAGAGGTTGCACATGTACTCATCAGAAGGGTTTGGGACTGGCCCCCAAAGTGTGTGGAATTAGGGTTTTGTTTTTCTTTGCTCAGAAGTTTAGTGCAAAATTGATTTATGAAATCATTTCCCCTGTTTATATCAGAGCAGGCTCTTCTCTGGTTACTAATTAGATATGGTTTTCTCCTCTGTGGTGATGTGCAAATATGTATGCCGAGTTGCTTTAGTCTGCTGTTCTATGCAAATGTGCCATATTGTTTTGTATGGGGAACAAATGTTAGTTTAAACTTTAACCTAATTTTGAAACTTTTGTTGTGATTTTAAAAAAATCCATTGCTACTTTGCAGCTTGTGTTTTCACAGAGTTGTAACCATGTGCAGTAAGGAACAGTCTTGCACTGCCAAGAAGTTGGACTAGCTGTTTCCCCCATATCTAAACACCATAATTCATTAATTGAAAGGACAAAGCTTTTTAAAGTAACTGTCGTGGGAGGTATTGTGTTGTCTGGATGGGCTTCTGAAAATGGAAAAGTTAGCACTAAGTCTGAAAAATTGCCACCACCAGCACTGTGGTCTGTTTTTGCTTGAGGTGTGGTGCTGGGCTCATCCTTGCAGGAAATGTGTTCATCCAGGGCTTTAATCCTTAAGCAAGTATCATGTCAAATAATACTTATTGCTTGAGGCCTGATTTTTCTGTGCCCTTCTGCACTTTGTTGCCCAAAGTTTGAGTCTCGGAGTGGAGGGTTGCAAAATATATGAACAAACCCAGTCATGGCCAGTTCCAGATAAACTTTCTTGCCTCTCTGTATGTTCAAAGAGGATAAAAGTATATCATATTAAAGCTGTAGAAAAGACATGATAATGCCAACAGAAAATGTTGCTCAGAATCCAAGGCTCTCTTGGTAAATCCACACACAGACATACACACCCAGACAATTAGAGCAAGTTCTGCAACAGGATGGGAAGACAATTTCAAATCTTTCACACAGATTATTTCTGACAAGGTGGGGCTGCATTTAAGCTGCTGTGACCTTCTTCCAAACCCTTTGCTAACAAAGGCAGATTAGAAATAGGTCTAACAATGGCTATAAAAATCACCCAGCCAGACTGAGATCTCCCTCAAAATAGGAGTTACAACCTGCTTGGGAGGATTGCTCTTTAAGACTTAACAGAGCATTCACGGCACGTGCATAGGAGGACCTAAAACTGAAAGGCATCAGTTTATAAACCAGGTGTGCCAGGAGAGAGACAGCAAGTCGTGGAGAATGGATGCAAGGCCACTGCTGCAATCTCAGAGGAGGTAATTAAAATAAGCTTAATATGGGGGAAAAATCACACCCTTGACATGATCATTACTAAGAGACCAGAGGTCCCCACAATGACTCTAGCTCTGGAGAGGAGAAGCTAGACAGAAGCAGAACTCTGATTTTATTGATCTTTGTAATAAAAAATTTAAAGAGTGAAAGAAAGCCCCCCCCCCCCCAGTAAATAGAAGAGAACACTGCTTGTAGCACAGTATGGTAGGTATTAGGTAAGTTATTGATCACTGTGCAATTCAGCAGGGAAGCAAAATGAAAGGCATTGGAAGAAAGCAGCCAGCAGCTCCCACAAAAAACACTAACTTACCAAGCCTGAGCTGTCTAGAATCTAGGAGATAAAAGATCCAGACACCTAGCCTCCCATCTCTAATAGATAGAAGAAGAGCTCTTTCTCTAGGAAGAAAATCTTGGAGAATTAGTAATAACAATAAATAATAATAGTAAGCAATATACTTATATAGTGCTTCATCCATAGATTGTAAGACTAGCAGCGTACAAAAGTAAACCTAATTAACTTCCTTTTATAGTTGGGGAATACTAAGGCACTTAAATGACTTGTTCAGTATTGGACTTAGATTTTGTGGATATATCCGTTTCCCTATGTTTCCATAGAAAGACCTGACCGGGAACTAGTTTATGGGTTAAAGCTTCCTCTGGAAAAAAGTTAATAGGGAACTGGAACTGGTAAGATTGCTGAAGTAGTTGATATACTTGTTTATCTCTCGAAGTTAGCTGAACACTAGCCATGGCTAGATATAAGAGATTAAACTAAGCTTGACACCAGTTAGAAGGAAAATAAGAAACTCCATATTAATGTTGTGGAGAAAAGGAAAGGAGAGCCTCCTGAGTGGGAATGTTAGCCAATGGAGTCAAATATCCATGGCCACATCACAATTAAGCTAGACTGGTGATGGATGGAATAAACTACAGCAGGGCCGGGCCGGCCTTACCGCGGGGCGGACCGGGGCGGCCCCGCGGTTGGAGGGCCCCGCGGTTGCGGGCTTGGTTTTGGGTTTTGTACTTTAAAAAAAAATAAATGGTCGGGTCTGGTCGGGTTAGGGACGGGTCCTGGCCACCGCGGGGCCCAGCCCCGCCTCCGGCAGTGGCGGCAGCAGATCAGCGAGTGGTAAGCTCACTGACACACACACTGGCTCGGCCCCCACCTCTGGCCCCACCCTGCCCGTTGCAGGGACCACCTGACCTCCCCTCTGGCGGCAGCGCTCTGAGCTCGCCACCGCCATGTGCACCAGGCTGGGATCTCTCCCCATGCCCCGCCGAGGCGCCTTCAGCCTGAAGTCACCAGCGCGGGGATGGCGGGACCCAGCCGCTCCTGGCTCAGCCCCTCGGTCCTGGGGGCCCCGGCCGCCCTCGGAGCCGTACTGCGATGCCCTTCCTGCCTCAGTCACTAGCAGTCTCAGCAAGGGCAAGCCTGGGACGAGCTGGGGGGCGCTGGCCGGGCAGGAGCTTCCCGCGGCCCCTCCGCCGATCGGTGAGCCTGAGCCCAGTCCGGACCTTGCGGCTGGTGGTGCTGGGACAGAGCGCCGTGGGCAAAGCAGATACCGGACCCCCACCCCCCATTCTTCCTGCAGCGCCTGGGCCGGGGGCGCCTTGCTCCCCTACTTCCCGGACCCGGGCGCCTCTGCATCGGCAAAGTCTCTCTCCCCCACTGGGGAGTCCTGGCTCGAAGGAAACTTTTCTTGCTTCCCTTACAAGCATTGCTTTCTCCTGGGTTTGCCTGAACCTGGGACCCCATAGGTGTAAACATGAAGTGGGAGGGAGGGGAATGCAGGACCGGGCGGGTTAGCCACCCTAAATGATCTCTACCCAGCTCTCCCTTCCATGAAATTGATGACTTTGCCAGACACGCTTCCTCCCCAACCCCCGACAGGCTGCATGGACAAACACTTGAGCCCCCACCCTTGCCATTCGGACCCCAGCACTTAGCAGGAATTTCCAGGCTGCTGAAAGTGGCTCCCAATTTTTTTCCCCCTTGACCTGAAGAAATTTTACAAGTTGAAGGAAGGGAGCTAATTTCATATTCTTCTACATAGCTTTTTTGTGAGCGAAACTACAAATAGCCTCGTTATGTACATCATGAAGGAAGCATTTCACCCACTGCTGAAATATTGTCACCGATCGCTTGTTATACAATTAAGATGTTTTCTGGCACCAGTAAGGCTAAAGTAGGGGAGAAAGCTTATGTAATGTAATGTAATAAGAAATAAACCTGGTTAGGCTTGTAGCCTAGCAGATAAGGTGTTGGACTCTGACCTGGGAGTCTAGGGTTCAGATTTTATTTTAGCTGAACCAGGTGGCCAGGGCCAGGTCACCATCTCTCAGCCTCAGTTCCCCATTTTTAAAATGGGAACAATACTAAGCTACCTCACAAGAGTTGAGGGGAAACTAGATAAGGATTATAAAGCACTTGGGATGTTATAGAAGTGATTAACAATAATATGATCTGATCCCTTCTCTTGTCAAGGAGTAGAAGTTTTGTCAAAGGGTTGTGGTGTAGAGGTTTGTTAAATGGAAGGTTCCTGTCGTGAGTGTATGCAGGAATAAAATGGTGGCAAATTTCAAGGTGGACAGAAGAGTGCCTGTCGTCTCCCCCACTCTGGTTCTTGATGGTGTGATTTGTCTATCAGAGGTGTTTGTTTTTCCTTTGCAGCAACTTCTGTTGAAGAGAACATGCAAACTTTCTGGGCACACAGGGCCCTTTCTCAGGCATTTAAAAAGTCAGAACAGTAAACTAGAGCAAATGTAGGACAGGTGTATATCTATATAAAAGCAATCATTAGGGATGAGGATGTTCGAAAAAAGTTAGTAGCATTTCAGACATTTAAATACAATGAGGGGAAAGCAATAATCAGCAAAAAATAAAATAAAATTGCTAGAAACAACATTATGACCTAAACTCCCATTTATTTTAATGATGGAGCATTGTCTTGTCAGCGTGATCCTCCACCTGTCTGGCTTCGGAGAGAGAGAGCACCACTCACTATTGTGGGACTTGCATCATCACTAGACATTTGGAGGATTATGCTGTATATCAGCAACTCTGAATTTTCTAGCCTGGCTTTTTAGTAGAAGAAACCAAGCCATTAACACTGTTAACTGTAGGCTATGGTTTTTGTTTGTTTGTTTGTTTGTTTTTTAAATTTGAATTTTAAATTTGAATTTGCCCCCTTCCCCCTGCCCACCCCAGGATCCCCCTACCCCACCCAGTGCCCCCTTGTCCTGCCTCCCCCCGACTCCATTGCCCCTGGCCACCCAGGGATCCCCCTGCCCCACCCAGTGCCCCCTTCCCAAGTTCTCACCTTAGGATCCCCCTTGTCCTGTCCCCCTCATCCCCCTCGCCCCTGCCCCACCCAGTGCCCTGCTAGAGCTCTGCTGAGCTGGGGAGTGCCCTCCTGAGCCAGGGAGCGCCCCCTAGGCTCGCCGGCGGCCGGGGGCTTTGCTGCCAGGAGAGCCGGTGGCTTTGCCACCGGAAAGGGGGCCCCCCAGATCTCTACCACCCAGGCCCCTGCTTTTCCTAAGGCCGGCCCTGAGCAGGGGAAATATTTGTAATTTGTTTTGTCTAACTTTGGGGGTCCATTCTACAGAAGACATCTTTCTTCCTCTTCAAACATAAGTTCTGGGTAAGCTATTTTTGTTCTTGGCCTGGCTCGCTGAGTACAGAACAACTCTAAAGTTTTACAAGTTCTTTCCTTTTAATATTACTTTTATACTTTCTATGTTGTTCATATCTCTCTTCTCATATTTTTTACTTTTATTCTGTTGTATTCATATACTCAGTTGTAGTGATTTTTAAAAAACATCTAAGTAAAGAAGATTTTAAGATTTCCATCCTGAGGTTGGTTTGGTTATTCCTTGAGTGGGTGGAAGCTAACCACAAATGTGCATTGTTTGCAACCAACATTTTTCAGATCCCAAACCGTGTTAAGTATAGCTTGCACAAACAGACACAGCAACCAAAAGGCGCATTTTAAAGTAAAAAAGAGTACCTACAATTACATTTAGCAGCACCCAGACTGCCCATATTAACTACTTCAGTTTTTATTTTTCATAGTATTATCTTACCAAGATTATAGAAAGTCTTCAAACACACCAGTGGTTTAGGGGCTGAGCAGCTCCAGCATAAACGATGCTAGAGCAAGTCGATTAAAGAGAGAGAACAGAACACACCCAAGCTGCGCTCGTATCCTCCAACTTTTGACCTAGAGAAATAGGTACACTTCTTGCTACCCCTAATTTGTATAAATTTGCATGCATTTATGAAAACTTGTCATAGCCCACTGACTAACTTTGGGGCCGAGCTAGAAAAAAAGGATATCTATGCAAGAGGCCCTGTGTACACGTATGTTTGTATGTGCAGGACAAGAGATGAAACAGGTACCTGCAAAAATGGTACACCGGTCATATCTCTGGTACCTGAATTGACTGAAAACATCAGGTACTTATTGGTACCTGATTATAACCCAAATCAGGTACCTAATGACTTGAAATGTTGACTTCTGGTCATAGAATGTTGACTTAGTCTCAATTTATTTACTTTATAGTAACTCCCAACATCAATTTATCAGTTTTCCGCCAACTTCCATCAATTTTTGACAAGTTTTGGCCCCAGACTACCTCTGGTCCCAGGTTTTTCATGTTTTTTTTGTGATTTAACATCTTAAGACACTTATCTATTGGTTTTCCATCCCGGAAAATCAACTTTCCAGTCCTAGAAAGTCAGCTTCCAGTTTTGGAAAGTACTTCCAATCACTTAATAATGATAATAATTTCATACCCATTTTTCAGTTTTCTGAACTGATATACTGATTGGTGTACTGATATACCAACTTGGAATCAGTAAATCTAAAAATCAGAAGTACCTGATTTTAGGGATATTTGGGTACCCAATCATTACCCAGGTAACCTGTCAGGTACCCAATGTGGCTCCTGAAAATGTGGGTATTCACTGCAAGTACTAAATTTAGTACCCATTTCAGTTACAGCTGTGCCTGTTAAAAAGTCAAAATTCCCAAATTTGTGCATTGACTTTGGCTCTAAAGTTTTAGTTTTAAAGACACTCAGAGGACCACAGATGGAAGCAGTGATAGTCCTTTTCAGTATGATAAAGATTCATCTCTCTCAAACACATTCACAGCTCGCCTGCCCTTTTAGTTTTCATCTTGATTCCAGGCACGCAGCGCTCTCTCCTGACTGGGTTTTACCTTTCTTTGTTCTTTGATAGCGGTGCTTATCCCAAACTTCTTAAAGTGAGAAAAGGTGCCCCACCCCTGCCCTCAGGAATAACAAGAACAGCAGGGAGTCACCCAGTCTGCTGGATTAATAAGGTGCTAACGATCCCTTTTGTCTCTAGCACAAACCTTACACAGCTGGGAAGGTGGTACAAGATAACAAAACCTGTTGCTGTACCAGGCAAAAAGGTATTGTTGGAGGGTATGGGCGCTATTTACACTGGCAATGCAACTGCCCCTGTGTGTCCCAGGCCACCTTGGAGAAAAGCTTAGGATGCATTTTAACTTGATCACTCCTGGTCTTCTCTGAGTGAGCTAATAAATGCCACTTTTATTAATAGCCACAAGTGAGATTGACCTTTTAAAAATAAATGCTGCAGCTTTTTCTCAAATATGGCACTATAAGAATGGAAGAAATTAAAATTAATGCATTGTTTTAAACTGTCACGTGTCCACACTCAGTGCTGGGACATACTGGCATATAATAAAACCACACCTGGAAAAGAGCACAGGACACGGACAGATAAACTTCCACTGGCAGGACAGTTCTCAATTATACAAGCAGGAGAGATTTAATTTCAGAGTTTAGAGATGAATATCTAAACACAATAATTTTCTAATGTAAAGCTGGGCCTGGTGCACAGTAGGCAGACTCATGATATTTGGTCCATAGTTAGATTTAATCACAAAAATACCATTACAATTTATTTTTTTTAGCCTGTATAAAAATGGCAGCGCTTTAGCAAATAAAGGATAAGCGTCACAGCAGTAGAGCATGTCATATTTAGAGGTAACATGCCCTTCAGGAAAGGAATTTCAAAAGTTGAGGGAAACCGAATGATGCTCCCTGACTGCTAGCAATTTTTTGGCGCTCTAGCAATGAGAAATATGTTAACTGCATGAGCGCCAGTTTCTCATGTAGAACTGCTGCTGCCATTTTAACGGCATTATCGTCCTCGCACATGTTTACCTCAGGGATATTTAACTAGCCATAATTGACTTTTGCACAAAAACAAAGCTGCAGGCAAGGTTTAATCAATTTGGGTCTGCTTTCTCATCAAAAATAAATATCTGAAGGAATTTAAACTAGATCGAATATGAAAATCATATAATGGGATGAACCTGTTCAGTCTTTCCCACTTTACATTTTTCTCTGTTTAATTAAAATAAACAAATCATGACATGTATGATATCACAAACAAAACTGCCATGCTTAACACCCCATCCCCTCCACAACATGTACTTAATTAATGTTGCACTGTATCACAGGAGTACTGTGTTTAACAATTAATAATATAATCCGAGGCAGGGGTGATCCGAGGCGGGTGTGATGCAAGAAGGAGAACTGTGCACGATGTTTGAACAGAGGAAGAGGGGTATATATTTATTGCCCGGGAAGAGACTCTTCCCCCTTGGTGAGAGCAAGGGGGTGGAGTAGAGGAGGGCTTCTCCCTGGTGGCAGCAGGGTGGAGGTGGAAGTTGTTTGGCAGGATGGCTAACACTACCTGTGTGTAGGTGTTGGGAGACTGCTAGATGGATGGAGGGCATATTGTATGATTTATGTACGGGTTAGGGTTGGGAGTTGTTATTGTATTTATGATGTATTATGTATTACTGTATTTTGCTTGTTGTAAGCCACCTTGAGTTATTTCTTGATAAGAAAGTGCGGGATATAAATTAAAAGTGGATTGGTAGTGGAAGTGGATAATCTCATGATATCAGACTAATTTTCAGCTGAAAAAATTAATACCATATAATGGACTCTGTACAGAAGGGTATCCCAGCAAACCCTGGTCTGGTCCAGAGTTATCAGTATAGTAGTTAGTTAATGTAGTATAGTGTTTTTTGAATTTAAAAGCCTTTGCTTTGCCACTAAATCTCTCTCAGCAGCTTAGAGCCTGTTTCTCTCGCATATCTACAGGTGGGGCAAGTGGGGCCACTGCCCCAGGACCCAGCCTTTCAGGGGGTCCACATAGGACCAGCTCCATCAGGACGTGTGCCAGAGCTGCCTGTTTCTTCTGATTGTAAACATTAGCCAGCCACAACAGGAATGCCATTTAGAAGTAATAGGAATTTGGGAATGCCAATAGCTCTTAATGGTTAGTAAACGAATAAAATGGCAGATGATTATCTGAAACAAAACTTGCAATGATGGATCATTGTCATTCTTTTTAGTATGTCCTGAACCAGACCCATAGCAACCAGTCCTAGTCTTCCCAAATCAAGCCAGACCAACCCTAGCAAACCAAACCATTCCCTTAACCAGTCTGTACAACCAGATTGATTCCGTTGACTGATTCATAGCGAACTAGACAGATTCTCACCCACCAGACCAGACTGATCCATAATGAACCAGAGTGATTCTCCCACACCAAACCAGACTGATCCATACTGAACCAGACCAATTCTTTCCCTGCATACTGGACCACACCAATCCATGCCAAGTTGGACCAGACCAAACATATCTGATATCAGAGCGGGCTTCGTATCTGACCTAACAGATGTGGATTGGAGCAGCACAATCCAGTTGATATAACATTGTATTAGAATAGTCCTTTCACCTCTGCCCTGACATAAGCGTAGGCCTAGAATTGCCAGCTTTTCTGTTTTTGGTTGTAATTCTTATTTTGTAGAGGTTGGGGAAATGTTCCTCACTTAGCTTTGTTACTGGTAGAAGTCACCACTCCTTGCTTCTGTTGTTGCTCCTTTTCATTCCCTTCATTGATTTGGCTTGCTTTCCAGCAGTACAGGGCAGCCAATGCTAGCAGAGAGCAGAAAGACTGTTACAGTTGCAGAGTTATTGCTCTCCTTCCTTTCCCCACAAACAAGAAAATGGCTGCTAATGCATATGGGTTTGGGAGTGGGGGGTGGGAAAGCCCTCTTGGATCTTTTGTGCCCCATTGCCGCTTGGATCAGCAGTGGCACCCAGCTGGAGCCAGGCAGCAGCAACCACAGTCACAGAATCTTCCTTGCACTGGGCAGCAGGATGGCACCAAATCAGAACTGCTACGTTTGGGCACAACAGGGACAGTTGGGCACCAGTGGGCTCAAGTTAGCTTGCAGGCTTCTAATCTGTTTCCCCTTTAATTGGGAAGCTCTTTCTTTTTTAGCACTTGTCATTTCTCTCTCAAGTCGTGTCATTTTGGGGGTCTGTAATTTTTTAAAATAGCTTTCACTCTTCATGTTGAGTGGCTTGTTTATTGGCAATCATATCATTATGTGCCTTAATTACTGTATATATGCTTATTATGGAATTAGATTTAATACACATAATTACATGATTATAATGTAATCACATAATTTAATAAGTGGTTAGGCAAGTAAAAGTTCTTAGTAGTACTTTTGTGCAGAAAGATACAAAATGGTGGGGGAGGGGATAAATGAGGTGCATAAACAATGCATTAATTTGAGTTCTGTGCCTGCACTGTTTCGTAGCTTTTTGTGTGTGTTCCAAGACTAAAAAGTATATAAAACCACCACCTGTAAATTGTTCGCTTTATTTCAATTGGCCTTTTTTCTCTGTATCATAAAAACAGAACAGAACATCTGCACAGTTCTTGCTTCATGTTAGCCATCCCATATTTATAGAGCTGCAAGAGTAGCTCTATAGTTAAGGTAGGTGGCTTGTATTTTTGATTAAAATCATGACGATTCTACTTGTTATAAAATTGAGATGATTTATCATATCATTGTGAAATTTTGTAGGAGAATTGCTTGGGTGAGGGGTAGGAGCTGTCCAGATTTCAGAGTGATTGCTGGAGAAACAGCTGAGTTATAGGACTTTGGATTATGGAGCTAGAATTCTTTTTTTCTGAATTTTGCAACATTTTCTGTTGATGCATGAAAGTATGATTTAAGTTATTCATATGGGTTTGTATAGGTATCAGAAAATTAGTGTGTGTTCTAGTCCATTCCTGAGTTTAGATTTTGAAAATACATGATGTGGTTTATAAGTTACGATGTTTTGGAGTTCCCATGTTATCCAATGGAGTGTTCGGTCCCGCTATGGAATCCAGTGGGGGCACCCCTGGGGAACCCAAGGACGCCCAGCTTACCACCAACCCTGGAACAATGCTCAAGGTGCAGAAAGAGCTGCCCCTTATGCACGGGGACGTAACTGTGCTGCACAGGGGACTGGAGCGGGACTGAGCCATCCTGCAGCAAGAGTAATCAGACTCCCCAGAATGAGCATGGTGTGGGCAGGTTGCCGGGACAACCCTGGCACTCGGCGCGCCTATGCAAAACAGCAGGGTGGAGCCTGTCAGGATAAAAGGCAGCTGAAAGGAAGTATCTTTGCCGGTGATGAGTTTGCTGATTCTAGACTGGCCTCCTGTCATTTCAGACTCTGAATCTTGGCAGTGTGTGGTGCGAGTGAGAGGTGGAGTGGAAGGTGAGTGTCGGAGTAGACATGTATGTGTGCATGGTGTAGAGATTGTGTGGGCAGTGTGTTAAGGGTCCTTCCCCTTCCTTCCCAGGTCATGTGAGCCTGTGGTTTTCCTTCCCCCCCCCCGCAGGAGTGTGTGCTCCATCCCTACTACATCCTTCCCCCTTCCCGGCACTTCCCTTCCTCCACCCCTCACAGCCCTTTCCCAATATGCGTGTGTTGCTGGGTGTGGTGGAGCCCTGAGTACAGCATACCTGACTCCATACCCTATGATGATCTAGCCTGCCCCATTGTAGGGCTCAATACAATTCTGAGAGGACTTTGTCACCTTTTTGGGGTGCTTCTGAATCAAGGGCAAGTGTATGTACCCCTCTTACCCCTCCATGTTAGGGGAGGAATGGGGAAGGACTCCTTCCCCATTCCTCCCCTAACATGGAGAGAGTGAGGTTTCCAAATTAAGTCACGTATGTACGATGTCTCTCTCTATGCTGCTGTATAGAAGAGAAGAGAATGGGTATCTGTACATAGGATATATGTAGAGAGGTTATTATATAGAGATACATATTATGTAGGTACATATGTAGAGATGTACATGAATGTGGTACGTATGGATGCCAGTTCTTTACTTCTCTATGAGAGGGGAGAGGGACATGTACATAAAATTTTAAATGTATGTTTCTTGTTTGTTTATTTATTTATTTAGATGTTTTATCCTACCCTATCCCTTAGGCTCAGAAGGACCATAAGTAGTGCCATACTCGGTCAGACCAATGGTCCACCAAGCCCAACATCCTGTCTCGGACAGCAGCTAATCTCTTTCTCTTGGGAGAAGTATCCAACAGGTCACAATTGGCAATCCATTACCTGCTGTTCCAGCCCCCAGCAGTAAAGGGTTATGTCCCCCAAACCTACTGGGTTAAGAACTTGTCCAGTCCTTTTTAAAAACAAGCTAAGCTACTGGCCTTGACCATTTCCTCTGGCAGTAAAATTCAACAAGTTAATTGTGTGCTGAGTGAAAAAAAAAACCTTTCTCTTATTTGTTTTAAATGTCCTGTCAGTTAATTTCATGGAGTGTCCCCTTGTGATTTGTTATTATTTAGTTTGTCGGTTTACTCTAGAACCTCCTCCAGAGGTTCTTATTTATTACAGTTCTTATTTGTAACAAGCCTGTTAGACAGTGAGTTGGGCCATTAGATGAAAGGGGTGTTCAGAGAGGATAAGGACATTGCAGAGAAATGGAATGAATTCTTTACTTCAGTTTTCTTTGCTGAAGAAGTTGAGGAGATACCCACACTGGACCGAGTCTTTGTAGATAAAGAATGAGAAGAACTGTAACAAATAAGAACTGTTACAAAACTGAAATTAAACTGTAAACATTCCTCATCATCACATATAAGTATTGTTCAGTCACCATACCACACATATGCAGCTTAATTTCAGTTGTCATAATATATTTTTATTAATGAATAAAAAGAAAAATGTATAGATTGCACTGATATTTAATAAATTTGCCTTAACATACACTTTACTGTTGTTTTAATGTTTGAGTATAACTTGTAATGCCACCTTAACAAGCTTCTTAAACCGAAGGTTTTTTGTCTTGATAATTATACATCTAATTTGGTAATGCTTATGCTCTTTCCTATTCTCTTCATTAGGACTAGCAAATGGTGGCTTACAATTCTTTAACTTATTCACTGTAACATTAACTATCTGACAGCTTCAGGCTCATCTCAATGCCATCGGATTCCTGGACCTGTTTCAGTCTGACTTTCGTTCTGGGTATGGCATGGAGACTGTACTTGTGGCCTTGGTTGATGACTTGCACCTGGAGATTCACAAGGGGAATTCCACCATGTTGATCTTATTAAATCTTTCAGCAGCCTTTGATATGATTGATCATGAGATGTTTGCACAATTGTGGGATCTAGCAGGGGTGTGCGGGACCACTCTTGAGTGGTTCTGCTCCTTCTTGCCAGGGAGGTCCAAGAGGGTGGTGATGGGAAATTGCTTTTCATCCTCTCTGAACCTGTCATGTGGGGTCCCACAGGGTTCTATTTTGTCTCCCCTCTTGTTCAACATGTATATGAGACTGCTGGGAGAGGTCATTTGGAGGTTTGTGGTCAAGTGCCATCAGTATGCTGATGACATCTAGCTCTACCTCTCTTTTTCATCCGACCAAGGCTCTGCAGTCTTGGTGCTTACCTGATGCCTGCTGGCTGCCGACGGTGACTGGATGAAGATGACCCAAATTGACGCTGAATCCAGACATGACTAGGGATGTGTGAACAGGATGGAGTTCAGATGTTCAGATATTGGGACTAAAACTTAGTTTGGGTTCATGGGTTTGGTCTAGCGAAGTTGCCCCCCCTGAATGTTTGGAAAGTTCGGTCCTGCCAGGAGGCTTGGAGTGCTCCAGGGATGGCAGACTGTCGGAGACGCAGCAGCAGCAGCGAGACCGGGAAGGCTTGGTGCTTGGCACCCCAGGTTGCCTGGGCAGGCAGTCTCAGTGCTTGGCCCCTGGGGGTGCCCGTGGCACCAGGGATGGCCATCTGAGACCCAGCAGCAGAGACTGGGGAAGGCTTGGCACTTGGCACTCCAGATTGCCCGGGCAGACAGGCTCAGTGCTTGGCCCCTGGGGGTGCCCATGGCACCAGGGCTGTCTGTCTGAGACCTAGCGGCAGCAGCAGCAGCAGAGGCTGGGAAGGCTTGGTGCTTGGTGGCTGTCACCCATAGTTGGCCAGGAATTGCAGGCTGGCAGGCATTGGTCTCAGATGGTCAGCCATGCCCCAACGGGAATCGGGCGGGCACCCCCGGGGGCCAAGCATTGAGCCTAAGTTCTTCTGAAGAAGGGAAAGCATTTAAGAGTACTCTTCTTTACCCTGCAAAAAGGCTGGATATGCAACAGCATTTGGAACTGCGTACTCCAAGCCTAGTTCCCATACAGGTTCTTTCTCCTGTGAGCTCCCAGAACAGTAGCCCTCTGGTTTAGAACTGGGAAAACTGAAATGCAGAGAGGTCAAAGGACTTCCAAACCAAGAATTAGAACTGGAGTCTCTTGACTACTGTCCTATCCTACAAATGAGCAATGCTGATGCCCTCCCAAAGGCTGCTGAAAGCAGATGTTCTGCTGGGCTGCCCATCTCTGCCTGCAGGACATGACAACATGCGCAAATTTGCTTTGGGCACTGGCAGGCACTACTGTAGCCCTGTCACTCCTGCCGTGATGGTGACTAGAACAGGAGAACCCAGCATAGAGCGAGCAGAACTGGAGGCCTGCCAGCCTGCAATGCCTGGCAAGTAGGGGTGCCAGCCACCAAGCCCTGGCCAGGCCTCTGTCACTGCTCCACTGATGCCTGTCAGCCTGCAATGCCCAGCTAAGTAGTGCCTGCTGGTGCCCAAAGTGGGGTTGCGCATGTTGTCCTGCAGGCAGAGACCCAGTGGCAGCAGTATCAGAGACTGGGAAGGCTTGGGGCTTGGACGCTGGCACCCATAGGGGGTGGGGCATTGCAGACTGGCATTGGTTGAGCAGTGAAAGAGGCCTGACCAGGGCTTAGTGGCTGGCACCACTACTTGGCCAGACATTGCAGGCTGGCATCACTGGAGCAGTGGCAGAGGCGCGGCCTGGGCTTGGTGGCTGGCACCCCTACCTGACCGGGAATTGCAGGCTGTAAGACCTCCAGTTCTGCTTGTTCTATGCTGGGTTCTCCTGTTCTAGTCGCCATCATGGCAGGTTGTGGCTGGCCGGCCACATGAATCAAGGCAGTGGCTGACTGGCCACGTGAATCACCACCGGGCAAGGCTACTTGCCCAATTTTCAGAAGAGTTGGTTGAGATCTGGTGAGTAGGATGCCAACCTGCAATGCCCGGCCCCGTATGGGTGCCAGACACCATGAAGCCTGGGCTGGGCCTTTGCCATGGCTCCACCGATGCCTGGCAGCCTGCAATGACTATTTATTCAAAAGGGTACCATTCTCAAGGGGAAGTGATCTTAGTAACAGAGCAGCAAAAAGAAGTTGTGTCACAAAATATTCAGCATGAGGCCACTTCCCTGGGTGCTTTGGAACATGGGAAGTGGTCATGAACAGTGCTGGGTAATACTGGTTCTGATCTTTCAGGATTATGTCTAGTTAAGATGAATCCTTTGCCTGCACCTCCTCTCTCTCCCTCAATATTGGGGATGGAGGAATTTGATCTCCCCTCAAACCAATTGGGTTTTGCAACCACATATGAAGTGGAGGAATGATGAGCAGGCACCCTAAGGAAGTCCTTTATCTCTCTATTTTCTTGAAACATTTTGGGTTGAAAAACCAAATTAATGGATAATGATTTTGGTTGTTTCATTAGATTCTTTGACATTATTTTGCTCCAAGAAACGTGGCATGCAGGGAAATTGGACTTGGATGGATATGGCCATTACCCCATCTGAAGTGAAGGGTAGGTCTAGCAGGGGTTTGGGCTGTTTAATATCTTAAACAGACACACTGGCAGGCCTCCAGTTCTGCTTTCTCTATGCTGGATTCTTCACTAGTTCTAGTCACTATCATGGTTGGACATTGCAGGCTGCCAGGCATTGGCAGAGCAGTGGCAGAGGCCTGGCCAGGGCTTGGTGGATGGCACCCCTACTTGGCTGGGTGTTGCAGGCTGCCAGGCATCAGTGGAGCAGCAGCAGAGGCCTGGCCAGGGCATGGTGGCTGGCTTCCCTACTCGGCCGGGTGTTGCAGGCTGGCAGGCATTGGTGGAGCAGTGGTAGAAGCCAGGCCAGGCCAGGGCTTGGTGGCTGGCACCCCTTAGTTGGTTGGGCATTGCAGGCTGCCTGGCATCAATGGAGTGGCAACAGAGGCCCAGCCAGGGCCTGGTGGCTGGCACCCCTCCTTGGCTGGACATTGCTGGCTGGCAGGCCTACAGTTCTGCCTGCTCTATGCTGGGTTCTCCTGTTCTAGTCACCATCATGGTCAGGTGTTGCAGGCTGCCAGGCATCAGCAGAGCAGCATCAGAGGCCTGGGCAGGGCTTGGTGGCTGACACCCCTACTCAACTGGGCATTGCAGGCTGGAAGGCATTGGTGGAGCAGCGACAGAGGCCCAGCCAGGGTTTGGTGGCTGGCACCCCTACTTCGCCGGGCATTGCAGGTTGGCATCGTACTCGACTAAGCTCAAGAAGCTCTACTGCAAATTGGGCAAGCCTTGCCCAGTGATGAATCTCATGGACACCCAGCTCCCGCCCACCGGTGCACTAATCTGAGCTATGCCCATCTACAAGAGGGTGGAGCAAATGGCTGACGTGCAGTACCAGCACGAGCAGCAGCAGAAGACATTGGATTGCCAGGGCACAGTAACTGCACCTGGCACTCCTGCTTTGCCAGGCTTTGCAGGCTGGCAGGCATCGGTGAATCAATGGCAGAGGACTGTCCAGGGCTTGGTGGCTGGCACCCCTACTTGGCTGAGTGTTGCAGCCTGGCTGGCATCGGTGGAGCATTTACAGACAAGGAAGTGGAATGAAAACCCTCCCTGCCTGGAACATAGGCCCCAGAACCCTGACGGTGGGTCCTGGGGATGGAGTGGCAGCTTCTGGATGATGTGGATGGGCATCCCTCCCTGCCTGTAATGTAGGCCCCAGAACCCTGATGGTGGGACCTGGGGCTGGAGTGGCTGCTTCTTGATGCCGGTATAACACCTAAATCTACCTAATCTAATCTAAATAAATGAAACTGTGGAGGTAAATGTGTGGAAAGAAATTGATAAAATAAGAGGAAGATGGCAATGGATTGGGAGGAACACAAACTGCTGGGAGAGGGAGAGTTCTGAAAATGCCTGCTGACTGCATCAGTGGCTAGCTCAGAACGAATTGGAAGGGGGGAGGGCAATTAATTTTGTTATGTTACTTGCATTGGTGGAGTAGTGGGAGAGGCCCAGCCAGGGCTTGGTGGGTGGCACCCCAACTTGGCCGGGTGTTGCAGGCTGCCAGGCATTGGAAGAGCAGCAGCAGAGGCCCGACTAGAGATTGGTGGCTGGTACCCCTACTTGGACGGGTGTTGAAGGCTGCCAGGCATCGGTGGAGCAGCGGCAGAGGCCCAGCCAGGGCTTGGTGACTGGCACCTCTACTCAGCCGGGCGTTGCAGGCTTGCATCCTACTCCCCGGCTCTGAACAAGTTATACTGCCAATTGGTCAAGCCTTGCCTGGTAGTGAATCACGTGGCCACCCAGTAGCAGACATTGGATTGCTGGGGCACAGTACTTGTGGCACATCAGAGGGAGCACTGGCAGCAGCAACAGACATTGGGTTGGCTGGTAGGAGAACCCGTGGCACAGACAGCAGAGGCAGCATTGGCAGTAGCAGCAGATATTGGATTTCTGGGGCACAGTACCCATGGCACAGACAGCAGACACAGCATTGGCAGCAGTGGCAGACATTGGATTGCCTGGTAGCAGAACCTATGGCACAAACAACAGAGGCAGCAGTGGCAGGCATTGGATTTCTGGGGCACAGTACCCATGGCACAGACAGCAGACACAGCATTGGCAGCAGCGGCAGACATTGGATTGCCTGGTAGCAGAACCTATGGCACAAACAACAGAGGCAGCAGTGGCAGGCATTGGATTTCTGGGGCACAGTACCCATGGCACAGACAGCAGACACAGCATTGGCAGCAGCGGCAGACATTGGATTGCCTGGTAGCAGAACCTATGGCACAGACAACAGAGGCAGCAGTGGCAGGCATTGGATTACTGGAGCACAGAATCCATGGCACAGACAGCAGAGGCATCAGCGGCAGACATTGGATTGCCCAGGCACAGGACCCATGGCACAGACAGCAGAGGCAGCAGTGGCAGACATTGGATTGCCCGGGCACAGAACCTGTGGCACAGACAGCAGAGGCAGCATTGGCAGCAGCGGAAGACATTGGATTGCTGGGGCACAGAACCCATGGCACAGACAGCAGAGGCAACATTGGCAGCAGCAGCAGACATTGGATTACCAGGGTACAGTACCAGTGGCACAGCAGAGGCAGCATAAGCAGCACTAGACATTAGATTGCCAGGGCACAGAACCCGTGGAATAGCAGAGATGGCAGCAGCAGGATTTGCCTGTGTGCAGCAACCGTGGAGCCAGGATGGTAGGATTTGCCATGGAAGAGCTCCCATACAGCAGCAGATGGATTGCATGGGCACATTTGGATTTGCCAGGGCAGAGCACCCATGGACCAGCAGACAGCAGCAGTGGGATTACCAGGCCAGTGGGGCACATCACCCAGGGTTACTAGTAGAGGTGGGACCCCAGGCCCATTACCGGCTAGCGGATTTACCGGTTACCGGTTCTGCAAAAACCGGATTCCCGGATTAAATCCGGTATACCAGTACCGGATTTATTTCATTGAGTTCAATGGGGCGCTGTGTCCCCATTGAACTCAATGAAATAAATGAATTCCTTCCCCCTCCCCCTCCCAGGCTGCGCGGGTGGAAGGGGGGACACCCCCCACCCACCCTGCCCAGCCTGGATTTTTGTTTAAAAACAGACTGAGAGGCGAGCCCACCCCCCAGCACCAGCGGCCGCGGCGTCCCCGCAGCCGCCGGTAAGTATGACCCGATCCCTGGGGGGGGGGTTTAACACCCCCCCAACCCCCCAGGGATCACCCCTACTAAAGTTCAGTGCGCTTACCTTGCGGAGCTCCGGCGGCGGCGGCGGGCGGTCCGGCGGCCTCAGCGCCGGCTGTGGCTGCCGGCGTCAGAGACGCTCTAGGCCTTCCGGGGAAACCCGGAAGTTCCCCGGAAGGCCTAGAGCGTCTCTGACGCCGGCAGCCACAGCCGGCGCTGAGGCCGCCGGACCGCCCGCCGCCGCCGCAGCTCCGCAAGGTAAGCGCACTGAACTTTAGTAGGGGTGATCCCTGGGGGGTTGGGGGGGTGTTAAACACCCCCCCCAGGGATCGGGTCATACTTACCGGCGGCTGCGGGGACGCCGCGGCCGCTGGTGCTGGGGGGTGGGCTCGCCTCTGAGTCTTTTTTTAAACAAAAATCCAGGCTGGGCAGGGTGGGTGGGGGGTGTCCCCCCTTCCACCCGCGCAGCCTGGACTCGGGGAGGGTTTGTTTTTTTTAACTTTTTTGCTGGGGCTTTAAGTTTTTTACATTGCAGCCATTTTTAAATGGCTGCAATGCAAAAAAATCCGGTACCCGGAATCCGGTACCCCGGACCGGATTACCGGGTCGAATCCGATAATGCCGGTACGCCCGATACCGGCATTATCGGATACCGGATTTTACCGGTTTCCCGCCCCTAGTTACTAGCACAGGCAGACAGGCACCTTGGCTTGAGAGTCAGGCAGGCTGGGGAAGGGCTTCAGCTTTGTCCACAGGGCGGGCAGACAGGCACTTTGGCATGAGCAGAAGACAGACTGAGGCAGGGTTTAATCTTGGTAACCTGGGCATGCGGGCAGACAGGTAGTGTGACATGAGCATTGGAAGGCTGGCTGAGGCAGGGTTTGATCTTGGCGAGCGGGCAGAAAGACAGCATGGCATGAGAGGCAGTAGGGAAGGCAGGCTGGGACCTTGGCGGGGCACTCAGATAGGCTGGAGAAGACTCTGCAGTGTGTGCAAGAGAGAGCCAGTCAGATAGGTGGGCTGAGATCGTCTAGCCAGAGGCCAGCTGGCAGGCTTACAGTTTCCCAATGACACCCTGTGTCATGAGGTCAGTCAGATTGGCCAGCCGAGGCCGTCCTGTCAGAGAGAGAGGCAGGGCGGGTGTCGGGCATTGGGAGGGAGGGACAGTACCACAGCAGCAGCAGCAGCAGCCCAGGTTAATGAGGAGCCCTGTCCCAAGACTGCCCCTGGCATTGGATGGCGTATGCCACTGCACCATCAATCCATGTCCAGGGGCAGCTCAGGGAATCCCAGCAACGGAAGGTTGATCTTTATAAAAAGCAACTGCTCCACCAATGTGGCCCCAGTCTCAGACTGTGCGGCGAGCAAATGTCCCCTGCCATGGAGAACACCCGCTTGCTGGGGACACTGGTTGGTGGACAGGACAAGAGACTCTTGGCCATTTTGGACAGGGCTGGCCGCCACATGTTGGTCTTACTGTCTCAGTAGGCCACTTCCACTACTGCCCTCAGCCACGCTGCCTGCCCTGCTGTGCACAAGTCCATGCTCCCCCAGTGTGCCCTGTGCATACGAGCTGCTGCTGGCAATAGGGGTGCTGCTGCTGCTCAGCCTACTGCTGGTGCTGCTACTGCTAGTGCTGGGGGCAGGGATAGACCCCGCCAGCTGAAAGGGGTGGCTGCTCCCACCATCCCTAGGGGCATCCTGCTGCTGCTGCTATTCCCGATCTGCCTGCTGTACCCTCTCCACCAGCTCACCCTTCCAGTGCCCATAGAGCGCTGTCTGGCGTGCCATGCTGCCCTTGACCCTGGAGTCCAGTATGGTTGCCAAAACGTATTCCTCCCACTGCAGGAATTAATTGAACCATCAGCGGCCGCACCAGGGCAACCACCTCATCCACCAGCTTCCTGCCCTTAGGGCCACAATTCCGCTTCTTGAGAATCTCTTCTAGCCTCCTCAGGAGACTCTGAACCAGAGGGGTCACCTAACTGATGGTGGCTGTGGAGGAGCTGAAGGTCTCCATCACGGCCAGGAACAGTCTCAGCACGAAGACCGTGTGAGCCAGGATCTCCCATTCCATCCCATTGTTTCCTGGAGGTGCCCCGCTGTCTGTCACCAGTTGAACCTGATGCAAGGTGGATTTCTGTTCGAGAAGCCGCTCGAGCATCAGGAACGTCAAATTCCACTGGGTGGACACCTGCTGCACCAGCTGGTGCACTGGGGAGCCTTGCTCTGCCTGCTTTGCCTGGAGGAGGTCGCTGCCCTTCACGCTCCGGTTAAAGAAATTGGTCAGCTTCCTTCCCCGCTCGATCAGGGAGCTAAGGGTACCTGCCCCAATCCCCTTCTCCCCCAAGTCCAGCGCGTCCCTGACCGCCAGGTGAAGGGTGTGTGCGGTGCAAGGGATGCTGGTGAAGCCCCCCTGGCAGACTGCCCTCAGTATGTTGGCCACACTGTCCATCACCACACATCCCTTGGTGAAGGGCGCACCTGGCGTGACCCAATCCCTCACCATGGCGGTCAGGGCTGACTCAATGTTCTGAGCGGTGTGGGGACCGGCCATGACTATTCCCTGCTTTGGGACCCCTCCTGCCACTGCCAAATGCTGCCTCCGGGTCCTGCCACCAGTGCACTGTGACTGCCAGGTAGACATGCTGCGCGTTCCTGCTTGACCACAGGTCTGTGGTGAAGTGGATGGTGGCACCCCCAGCCCCTGCCAGCTGCTCTCTCACCCGCTCCTTTAAAGCCCGGTATAAGGCTGGCACCACCTGCCAACTGAGGGTGTTGCATGAGGGCAGCTTAAACTGTGGGTTCAGGAAGCCAATCAGGCGCCTAAACCCCATGTTCCTGGCCACCGAGAAGGGCTGGCCATCCAGTGCTATCATTTCCCCCAACATGCGTGTGACTTTCAGTTGAAATCCACGCTGCCTCCACATCCTGCAGCTGCCAGTGCACTTGGCAGCTTCCCCCACCCCAGTTCCTCTATGGTGCACTGACGCTGTTGCTGCTGCTGCTCCTCCTCCTCCTCCCCCCTAGCAGCAATACTGCTCCTGCTGCTAGAGGCAGCTGTTCGAGCAGGACGCTTGCACGCTCATGGGGGCAGACGACTAGCTGCTGCATTCAGGAACCCGCTGGCGTCCACTGTCCCTGCCTGCCCGCTTAGCAGCACAGCGCTATGGCATCCCTTCAGGTGCCTCGCCGTGACAGTTGTGCCAACGTTGATGAGCACCTGCCCACGCTTCACCACCTTCTGGCACAAAGTGCACTGCACCTCCCTGGGATCATCCACCCGTACCAACTTAAAATGCGCTCATACAGAGGATTTTTAGTTCCCTCCTGCCTTTTGGCCTGCACCGGGTGACACACCGCTGACAGTGCTGATGGGGAGGGGCAGAACATGGTGGCGACACAGCTCTCAGAGGGACAGCCATTGCCTCAGCACCAGACAGCTCCTCTGCAGGACTAGTGTCTTCCTTGCTGTCCCCAATCTGAGTGATGTCCCATGAAGCGGAGTACTGGGACCCTGAGACTGATCGACTGCCTACCATGCTGCTGCCGCTCTCCCTATGTCCCCTATAGCTGCTGCTGCTCCTGTCCCTGCTGCCATTGCCTGGGGATCGGGCCCTGCCTCTAGCAGCCGGGGTGGGATTCAACAGTCCTGGACTGCTGGGGATCACATCAATAATGGGGGTCGAGGACATTGGTGGCCCTGGAGGAACACCCAACCCCGAAGCACCTGCTCTTGCAGCCACAACAGAGACAGCCGCAGCCTCCTGGAATGCAGGCCTTCCAGTGCCCTGCGTGGCAATGGAGGACGCTGGCAGGAGGCACAGCTGAACCACTCCCCTAGTGCGACTTCTGGGAGTCTCGGAAACCTGACTGCCGAAATCAGGCTTGTTCAGTTTGGGGCGAGGTGATGGACTCGGACTGCTGCTGATGCCTGCTGCCACTCCACTGGCACGGCCCATGCCACCTCTGCCACATGCCGCACTGCCTGCCTTACAGGCAGCAGACCGGCCTCTCCTGCTTCCCTTCTCCATTTCTCCCACCCAAAGAATGCACTGGAAGATTTTATATTTTTTTAAAATTTATGTATTCAAATTTGTAATCTAATATATATAATATCTACACTAACTCTAACTGCTATTAACTATTCTAAAACCTATGGAACTAAATGGAATATTATCTAATATCTACAAAGGCCTAGTCCTACAAACACACTATAAAATATTAAAACTGAATCACTACACACTATCGCTATCTATCTCTATAACTAAGCTAACTCCTCTATCTATCTATCTATCTATCTATCTATCTATTGAATCAGCCGAAGCCATATCAATTTCACAAAAATACAAGTAAGCATACAAAACATTCAAACATAAATGAAACAGTAAAAACATTTTAAAAAAGAGAAATACTTCTCATTCCTATTAAGATTAAAATTACCCGCATTATTACATCAGATATCTAGAAAGGTGTGTAGATATCTGATAGACTCCTACTTGTCAAGCACAGGACAAAACAGGATTTTAGACCCTGCCCCAATTATCTAATCTCCATATCCACTAATCACATTCACATAGGCTAAATAGCCTTAGTCTTAACTGCTTGAGATTTAAGATTTATGACCCCCAGGAGAAACTTAGCCACTTGTCTAGTGTCTCCCTCAGTACTACCAGAGAGGAGGCACCTTACCGTATTGGCAGGGGACCTGTTTAAATGTCCTTCCAGTAAGGGAGCTACGAATTTATTCCGAAGGACAGAGAAGTTATCTATTGTACCTATCTAATATCTATCTATATATTAGAGGTGGGACTTGAGGCAAATTATCTGTTACCAGTTTTATCAGTATTGGATTAATCCGATATCAGATTTATTGGTTTTTTAACATTGCTAATTTCTCGGTTCTTTAACATTGCGACCATTGCTAATGGTATCGATGTTAAAAATCCAAGAGAAACCGGCAATGTTAAAAAACCGATATACCAATATCAACAATTATCGGTATGGTATATGTTGATGGTATATCTTGGGTACTTTGATGGGTACTTTGGGGTCAGAAGAGCTGTTATGGTCAATTATATTCCTACTTAATTTAAACCCTCGCTTTTATCTGACTTTAAATGAGATTATAATTTTATTTTAAAATTTATTTTTTGTTTCTGGTATGTTGAATTTAGGCCTGTACCTCATGTTGTATGTCCTACTTCAATTGCAATGGCTTATGGCGACGCTTGAATAAATGAACTTGAACTTGTATTATTGGATTAATCTGATACCGATAGTTCACGCACGCACGCACGCACGCACGCACGCACGCACGCACGCACGCACGCACGCACGCACGCACGCACGCACGCACGCACGCACGCACGCACGCACGGGGGGACACAGACAGCTCACAACAAACAACACAAGGAGGGGTACAAAACTGAAATGAAACCTAAATCAATCTAATCCTAGTCTAAATAAATCCCAAAACAGGGGAAGGGAATCAGGGATGGAATATATACAGGGAGGAGGGAAGGATTCAATGGAGGGGAGAGAGAAAGAACACAGGGAGGGGTAAAAAATAAAAATAACACCTAAATCTATCTAATCTAATCTAAATAAATGAAACTATGGAGGTGAATGTGTGGAAATGTATGAAATAGGAGGATGGCAATGGATTGGGAGGAACACAAATTGCTGGGAGTGGGAGACTTCTGAAAATGCCTGCTGACAGGATCAGTGACCAGCTCAGAAGGAAGTGGAAGGGGGGAGGGCAATGACTTTTGTTACTTGCTGCACCCACCTTACTACAAGCCTCATTGGCTCTGTGCAGCCTAGCCCCATGCCAATCGCAGACTGCCAAGCCAGTGGTCTGAGGAAAAAAGGGATGGTGATTGGACAGGCTGGCTGCTAGTCCAACCTCTCCACCCCTGGTGCCAGGAAGTCTGCTCCTAAGTGTCCCCCCCTCCCTGGGCCTGCCAGTCACGTTTTTGACGCCCGAATGAGACCAAGCTCATCCGAATGATACCGAACTGTTCGGTTGTTTTTGAGTTCGGTTCGGTCGCTTGGGTTCGGTTCGGTCCGGTCATTCAGTTAGGTCATCTGAACAGGCAGAGTTCAGTCTGATCACCGAACGGCCGAACCGTGTTCGCACATCCCTATGTATGACACAATGTTGTAACCGCGGGCAGGGACGGACCCCATGAAGTAGTTTGTGTCAGGCCAGGTCACACTCACAAGTCTCATGGCTCAGCTCTCCCCCCCTGGCACCGCATCACGGAGGAGTCCTCCCCACCAGTCCAAACCCAATTCGGGCATGTTCGAGGGAGGCCCAGCCCAAGCGAGAAGGTGCCCGGTGGTGGTTGGGCACCTTCCCGCTCTGGTGCTCCTCACATTGAGGAGCGCACCGGTTTTCTTGACCCCTCTAGGTCCGGGTTTCGGCCTGGGTATGGTATGAAGACTGCATTGGTGGCCTTGGTTGACGATCTCTGTCTGGCATTGGACTAGGGTTGTCAGCCCTTGCTGTTCCTGCTAGACCTTTCGGCTGCATTCGACACAGTCAATCATGAGGTGTTGGTGCCTCGCCTGTGGTACCGTGCTGGGATTGGCGGGACGGTCTTGGACTGGTTTCGTTCATTCCTGGCCAGGAGAACTCACCGGGTGGTCTTGGGGGAGTGTATATCTTCCCCCCGGGGTCTCATGTGTGGAGTCCCTCAGGGTGCCATTCTGTCCCCCCTCTTGTTTAACATCTCTATGTAGCCGTTAGGGGAGATCGTGAGAGGGTTTCAGGGCATGCAGTGTCATTGGTATGTTGATGACACTCAGCTCTACCTCTCTTTTTCCATCGACCCAGTCCATGCAGTCTCTTTATTTGCCCAGTGCCTGTCAGCTGTGGGGGCTTGGATGAGAATGAGCCGTCTGCAACTGAATCCTGACAAGACAGAGGTGATGTTGGTGGGTGGGGGCCTGGGCGTGGTTGAATCTCCTCTTGGGTGGGGGGAGGTTGCCTTCCCATGGTCTTGCAGGTACGGAGTCTGGGTGTGCGCCTCGATTCACGGCTCAGCCTGGAATCTCAGGTTGTGGCCATGGCGGGGAGTGCGTTTCGGCAGTTACATCTTGTCCGGTGGCTTCGGCTGTATCTCTCAGACTCCGACCTCGCCACTGTCATCCCTGCCTTCATCACCTTGAGGCTGGATTACTGCAACACATGCTATGTGGGGCTGCCTAAGAAGCTGGTCCGGGGGGCTGGTGCAGAATGTCACGGCCCTTCTCCTTACTGGGGTGGGCCTCAGGGAGCACATGACACCTGTGCTCCGGGCTTTGCACTGGCTGCCTATAAAGCACCAGGCTAGGTTCAAGGTGCTGGTTTTGACCTTCAAAGCCCTTCACGGCCTGGGCCCTGCCTATCTGCGGGATTGCCTCACTCCCCATGTGCCTGTGCTGCCTCTGAGATCATCCATGGGGGCCTTTTTGGAGGTTCCCCGGGCGAGATGGGTGGCCACTGACGTGAGATCTTTTTTGCTGGCTGCCCCTGTGCTGTGGAATTCAATCCCGGAGGAGGCTCGGTTGGCCCCCACCCTCCTGCCATTTCGATGTTTGGGTAAGACCTGGTTGTTCTGCCAGGCTTTTGGCGGGGGTGGGGGGTGTAGGGTTTGGGAGGGAGGGGACTTTTATGATTTGTTTTAAAATTTGTTGATTTGTTTTTAAATGTTTTATTGTTAATTTTTTGTGTGTGGTGTTCGCTGCCCTGAGCTGCTTTTGGGCAGGAGGGGCGGGATATAAGTTTTAAATAAAAATAAACATAAATAAAAAATTGAGCTGGATCAGTCTGCCCTGACCTTCAGGGCTGGTCGGGTGGGCTGGGGAAGCAATGGCACTGCTGCTGCTGGCTGCGCTCAGCCCCAACGTGCGGGCAGTGTGCCGTAAGGAACAGAGTGCACCTTGGGACGAGCTCGCTGCTGGCCCAGAAGACAGATTTATTTTACAAAATTTATACTCTGCTCTTCCTGCCACAGGCAGCCCAGAGTGGCTAACAACAATAAAAAATATAACTATAGTATAAAACAATTTAAAACACTTTCAAACATAATAATCATAACAGGGAAAAAACCCACTACACCCACCCTTACCCCTCTTCCTCGCCAAATGCCTGACGGAACAGCCAGGTCTTACAGTTCCTATGGAAAGCCGGGAGGTTCAGGGTCAGATGGGCCCCCACTGGGAGGGAATTCCAAAGGCGCGGTGTGGCCACAGAGAATGCCCTATTCTGTGCGGTCCCCTGGGTTTCCCGGGCACCCCCAGATGACCGCAGGGGCCGATCTAGAACCCAGGGAGTGAGGCAGTCTCGCAAATAAGCAGGGCCCAGGCTGTGTAAGGCTCTATAGGTTAAAACCAACACTTTGAATCGGGCCCGGAAGACTATTGGCAGCCAGTGCAGAGATCGGAGCACTGGTGTAACATGCTCCTGGCAGCCCAGCCCCACCAAGAACCGGCATTCTGCTGCAGCTTCTGAGCCATCACCATAGGTAGCCCCAAGTAGAGCGCGTTGCAGTAGTCTAACTGAGAGGTAATAAAAGCATGGATGATCGTGGTCAGGTCTGGAACCGAAACCAGTGTCCAAAGCCACTACAACAGATGTAACTGGCGGAAGGCACTCCTCGCCACAGCCTCCACCTGGAAATCCAGGCGGAGCTGCGCATCAAGGAGCACCCCAGGTTC
The DNA here is from genome assembly GCA_003113815.1 of Sphenodon punctatus. Taxonomy (NCBI): domain Eukaryota; kingdom Metazoa; phylum Chordata; class Lepidosauria; order Sphenodontia; family Sphenodontidae; genus Sphenodon; species Sphenodon punctatus. Next base: position 1,665,599 of record QEPC01003318.1, read on the forward strand.
CGTACCTGGGAAGTCAGCGGAGGGCAGACCCCATCAATCAGCCAGCTTACCCACTAACATCACCTCCATCTTGTTAGGATTCAGTCACAGTTGGTTAGCCCTCATCCAGTCTCCCACAGCTGCCAACACCGGGTAAGCACTGAGACAGCCGGGCCTGGGTCGGTCGAAATGAGAGATACTGTTGGGTGTCATCTGCATACTGAGGACACCTCACCCCAAACTCTCTGATCACCTCACCGAGTGTCTGCATATACACGTTGAACAGGTGAGGGGACAAAACCAAACCCTGCGGAGGTCTCGGAGATGAAAAAAATCACGGAGTACCACCCGCTGAGTTCTTCCAGTCAGGAATGAGTGGAATCATTCAAGAATGATTCCGTCCACCCCCACACTGTCCCTCAGGCATGTCATCAACATCTCGTGGTCAATGGTATCAAATGCTGCCGACAGATCTAATAGGACCAATAGGGTCAAATGACCAATAGGGTCCTGTTCCCAGCGGAGATAATCCACCAAGGCCACAAGTGCTGTCTCAGTGTCATGACCCGGATGGAAGCCAGACTATGGAGGATCAAGGTAACCGACACAGTCAAGATGCTCCTGGAGCTGCTGAGCTACTACCTATTCAATAACCTTCCCTGAAAAGGGAAGGTTAGAGACAGGTCGATAGCTGGCAGGGGAGTCAGCGTTAAGTGATGACTTCTTGAGCAGAGGCCGGCCCACCACCTCCTTGAGACAGCCTGGCACTCTGCCCTCCCACAGGGAGGCATTGACCACCCCGGCCAGCAACGGCCCTATTGTCTCCCGGCAGCTCTTAACCAGCCAGGATGGGCATGGATCTAATTCACAAGAGGTGGCTTGAACAGCCCCAAGCACCCCCACCACATCAGCGGGTGTCACCGACTGAAAATGATCCCATAAAATTGGACAAGCTGGGGCTTCTACAACCTCTACCTCCTCCACTGCATTAAGTGTGGCATCGATGTCTTGGTGAATACGAGCTATTTTCTCCACAAAGTAATCCACAAAAAGGTCACAGTAGGTGGAAGATGACTCAACGCCTGGGTTGAGGGAGGCTGGACTGACCAGCCCCCGTACATCCCAGAACAGCTCCACTGGATGGGATTTCGGGGATGCTATGAGGGCAGCAAAAAACTTCCATTTTGCTGTCCGCATAGCCATGGCATAGGCTCATAGAGCTAGTTTATGTCGCAATCTGTTGGCTTCAGCTTGAGATCAATGCCACCGTCACCCCTCTTGCTTCAGGACCTGCAGTTCCTTGGAGAACCAAGGGGACCTGTGGGCTGCCACCTGGGCAACAGACGCCTGGGAGCTGTTTGATCGATGGTGTCCATCAGCAAGATATTCCATAGCTTGACAAGGTCATTGATGAGGTCAGAGAGTAACTCCCCCAGAGTGCCTAGAAACCGCACCGGGTCCATCAGCCTCTGGGGGCGGACCATCCTAATAGGTTCCACACCCTGTCGGGGGGAGACATATGCTAGAAGGGAAGTCTGCAGAAGGTAATGATCCATCCATGACAAGGGCACAGTTGATATCTCCCCCATTAATGGAGCACCTGCCTCAAAACCAGTGCAAAACATGAGATCCAAGGTATGTCCTCCAAGATTGTTGGGCCATTGACACGCTGGGACAGGTCCATGCTTGCTGTGGCAGCCATGAACTCCTGCTCGGCTTCCCCGAGCACTGTGTCGGCATGAATGTTGAGGTCCCCCAGGACTATCATCCTGGAAGACCGCAACACCACCTCTGACGTAGCCTCTGTCAGAGCATGCAGGGAGGCCGCTGCACTGGTAGGTGCATGGTATACCAGCAGCACTCCTAAACTGTCCCCTGCCAAATCAAACACAAAGTGGAGACCTTCAATGCCTACCATGGTCCGCACTGGATACCTCCTCACAGACCAACCCTCTTTAAAAATCATAGCTACACCGCCCCCCCCCATCCCTCCAATCGCGGCTGGTGTTGCATGGAATACCTGGCTGGAACAAGATCAGGCAAGATAGGCCCCGATTCATTGTCCAGCCAGGTTTCCGTGATACACGTGAGATCGGTGGGACAGTCCAGGTCACCTCCTGGATTGTTGTTGCCTTATTTGCCACTGACCTTGCATTTAACAGCACCAAAACTGGGTTGCGGGACCCCTAACCAGGATCCACTTGCTTATCTGCTGGGGGAGGGGTAAGCGGGACATGCACTAGGCATCTGTCCCGCCTCACCACTCCCACTCTCCTTCCCCTGAGATCATATCTCCCCTGGCCCATCACAACCCCAATAGCCGTGCCTACACCCCCTGGATGCCCCCCCAGCCCCCCTCCTAGACTGCGAGGGAGATCCACCCCCCCATTCCCCCACTCCTCCCTGGGACTTCCTCTCTCACAGGGAGTCCACTCGCCCTATCCCTCAGGTGGTGCCCCCCTGTCTCACTGGGCAGCAGAGACTGCTCCCCTCCACCTCCCCAACCTCTGGTCCTCCCCTGCCACCAGAGGGCCAAATAGCACCCCCTTGGACTCACCTCCTCCCTCACACTAAGGGGGGGGTCACCCTACCCCCTCTATCCCAATCCCACCCCCACCCACACATCAGGCCCTCTCTCCCACCGAGGGGTATCCCAAAGCCCAACCCCCATACCTTCCCCAACCACATAAATTCCTTCCAACCCCTCCCCACTCCCCATCCTCCCCTGTGTAACAAACACATTACCACCCGCCTCACCACCCCTGACCCCACCCAGGGGGGAGGGGGGAGACAAGATGTTCCCCCTTGTGGTGCAGCCAGGCCGCCAGCTGCCTTTGGCCCTAGTGGGTCAGAAGTCCCCGCTGGAGCACCGGCCCCACCCCCTCCTCTGACCAGGGGAGGGGGAGATGGAACTGGGAGCCAGCTACTCACTGTCCTGGTGGGGCCCGGCTTCGCCCTGCTGCTCTTGCCGCTGCTGCTGCCACCACCTGCCATCAGGTCTGTTGTTGGGGGGGAGAGAAGAAGTTCCCCCTTGCGGCGCAGCCGGGTCGCTGGCTGCCTTTACTCACAGTCCTGGTGGGGCCCGGCCTGGTCCTGCTGCTCTCGCTGCTGCCTGCCATCAGGTCTGTTGTTGGGGGGGAGGGGGGGAGAAAATGTTCCCCCTTGCAGTGCAGTCGGGCTGCTGGCTGCCTTTGGCCCTGGTGGGCCGGAAGTCCCCAATGGAGTGCTGGCCCCGCCCCCTCCTCCAACCAGGGGAGGGGGAGATGGAACCGGAGGGCGGCTACTCACAGTCCTGGTGGGGCCCGGCCTGGCCCTGCCGCTCTCGCCACTGCCGCTGTCACCAGCCGCCATCAGGTCTGTTGCTGGGGGGCGGAGGGGGGGAGAGATGATGCGCCCAGCAGCAGGCTACCAACAGCATGCCACAGATTCTGCAGAGCGCAAGTAAGTTCCGAGCACCGGAAGCCCGGCACCTGTAGGCCAACTGACTGCTTCACTATTGGCAGGAAAAAGGAGGCGAGCCCCCCTCCCCGACATTTCTTCTCCCTGGTCCCATCCCAAGCTAGCTACACCCCTGGCTGCTGATTAGAGCAATAACCCATCACTAATGACATGAAAGTGGGCATAAGGGAAATCTGCTCCCAAACCTCATTCATCTGAAGAAACTCTAACAAATATGAAATTGTATCTGAATAGACAAGACAGTCTGAAGGACAGGAGAGAACTGTAAGTGTCCAAAACATCAGGCAGCAGAGTTTAAGTTGTGTACGACTGCAAGAACAAAGATAAGAGAAGTAGAGGAGGGGATAAAGGAGAATAAGGAGAATGATAGTTAACTTTAGTGTTTGTGATAAAGCAAAGCATGACAGAAAAACAGAGATGGCAAAGGCAAAGATGACTGAATAATACACAGTTATACAGTGATTTCCCCCTTCTCTCTCTCTCTCAAGACACATTTATTTCTGTCTCCTTGTGAATTTGTTTTATGACAGGACAAATATGATGAAGAATCTTTTTCATGCCAGTTTACTTGTCTAATCCAATAATTTATTACAATTGCTGTGAGAAACACTTCACTACCCTCGTCTGGTTAACCATATTTGCAAATGAAATATTTATCTAGTCTGATGTCCCATTACCTACTATTGCTGATGTGGGATCATATACTCTGGGACCCTATTATGATGCCTACATTAAAGAGAGTCATGGAACAAGGACACAGACTGGGGCATCTTTATCTTGGAATTTTCTGACATTTGTGGGTTTAAGTCTCTTCTCGAATGCTCCATTAATAATGCAGTGTTTTGAATGGAATGATTATGAAATCTAATCTTTGCTCCCAAGAGGAAACCACTATAACACTTGAACATGTAAATGTCAAAAGGATATGGGTCAAATATTGATCTTTGTGGCATGCCAGTATCAATCAGTGTATTTTAATTGAATACAGAAATGTAAGTAGTCAGTAGACTGTGGGGACCTAGAGATAGAGGGAATACTAAGTTCACTGCCTTAGGGTTACTCTCAGCTTTCTGGGAAAGAGACCTGGTTGTTTAGACTGGAATAGGAATCTTATCTCTCTCTGTAATTTGGGACAGACAGTTGTTTACAGCTCAAATAGTCCATCCCTATTTTGGCTTTCCCCTGCTCCAATCTCCCAGCGTTCCTACACCTCTGCCCCTCTGACTCTGTGTCAGCTTCCTTGCCCCAGTGTCCTGGTCTCCCTCAGCTCTCCCCACACTGCGGTGTGTTATCCACAGCTGCGAGAGACATGCCAGTTCTGGACCATAGGTAGTGCCTGCCTCCTCCTAGGAGGCATCCTCTAGTCATGTCAGTGCCAGACTAGGGGTACTGCCTGCCGCATTACCACAGTGGCCTCGACCAATCACAACCAGCTCCAAGAGCCAAGGAGCTGGACAGGAAGTACCCAGGACTTTCTCCTCTTCCCCATTTAAGCAGAACACAGCAGTCTACCAATGGCTTATCAACACACTCCCCTAATATAGCCTCCCTGTACTTCTACCTGCTACCTTGCCTCTGCACATTCCCTACTTGCCTCGTCATCTTCTCCTTACCTGTTGCCTGTTACCTTGATCCTCAGTTCGCTATGACCTGTGCTACCTAACCCACCGAGCTTGATATGTGCTCTACTTTCACTATACTAGGGATGGGCAAATGCAGTTCGGAGTTCGGCCCAAACTCGGTCTGTTCAGACGACCAAACCCGAACCTGAACTGACCGAACTGAACTGAATTCCGAACGTCGAAATGACCAAACAGTTCGGTCAGTTCGGATCGCGTTCTGGTGTGTTTGGGTAGCAAAAACGTGACAGGGAGGGGGAGTCAGCTGAGGAGCAGACTTCCAGGCACCAGGGGTGGAGAGGCTTGGAGTAGCAGCCAGCCTGCCCAATCACCATCCCTTTTCGCCTCACACCACTGGCTTCGCAGTCTACGATTGCCCACGGGCTAGACTGCACGGAGCCAATGGGGCTTGTGGTGAGGCGGGCACAGCAAGAAACAAAACTGATTGCCTCCCCCCTTCCCAACGCCTTCTGATCTAGTCACTGTTCCTGAACAGCAGGCGTTTCAGAAGGCTCCCTCTCTCCCAGCAGTTTTTGTTCCTTCCTATTCCTAATCCATTGCCATCCTCCTCCTATTTCACCCATCCAACCCATTTACCTCCATATTATCATTTATTTAGATTATATTAGATGAATTTAAGTGTTATTTTTTGTTTTTACTCCCTGTGTTCAATCTTCCTTCCTCCCTCCCACCTCCATTGAATCCTTTCCCCTCTCCCTCTTATTCCATCCGTGATTCCCTTCCCCTATTTTAAGTTTTGGATTTATTTAGAGTAGGAATATTATTAGATTGATTTTCATTTCAGTTTTGTACCCCTCCCTGTGTTCTTTGTGTTTCCCCCTGTGTAATATTGTATATATAGATAGATAGTTATTAGATAGACAGTTACTAGATAGATATACTTGGCAGTTAGCTTAGTTATAGAGATAGATAGAGATACAGTGTATTTGTAGGATAAGGCCTTTGTAGTTAATTATTAGGATATTCCATTTAGTTCAGTAGGTTTTAGAATAGTTAATAGCAGTTAGATTTAGTGTAGAGATAGATAGATATATAAAAAAAGAAACAGCCACTCCAGCCTCAGGACCCACCGTTAGGGTTCTGGGGCCTACGTTACACACAGGGAGGGCTGTGGCTAATATGTATCTAGAAGCTGCCACTCTAGCCCCAGGACCCACCATCATGGGACTGGGGCCATCATTCCTCTCACAGAGATGATGTCTTTCCACAGCATCAAGAAACAGCCACTTCAGCCCCAGGACCCACCCTCAGGGTTCTTGTGCCCTGTCATTCCGCTCACGGGGTGCTGTCATTCCACCTTTTCTTTATGCAACCTGCTGTTCATGGAGAGAGAGAGAAATAAGAGAGAGAGAGAAAATCTCCCACTGCTAGAAGGAGAGACAGACATGATCCCACCCATGCTGTTACCTGCACTGTATGGCCAGAGAGAGAGAGAGGTTCCCAGCTAGAAAGAGAGAGATGGGGGTTGGAAGGGGAGAGGTAGGTGTATCCAGCTACCCTGACTGCCACCTGCCAGAACTAGGAAGAACTCCCATCTGTGCTCATGCGCCCAATGCCCATTGCCCACATGCAGCAAACCTACCATGATGAGATGGAATATAACACAACGTATTACATCTGCCTGCCTGCCTGTGTGCGTTCCTGTACATGCTGCTACCACCTATCGCATGATTGAATAAAGTGTGCCTGAAAGGCTTTAGGCTGTCTTTCCACTATTCCTGAATCAGTCATGCCCGCCCGTCCCAGGAACCATCAACTAGATTCTGGGACCATCATTCCAGTCACTGGGGGCCGCATTCCATTCCACTACATTCAGAAGCCCGGTGCCCGCACGCCAGCAGACCCCCCCCCACAACAACCTACTCCTCCGCACTCACCCGTGGATACCCGCTGAAGCTGCTGGAAATAAAAATCCCTCCGACCACCAGCTCCCGCTGCCTGCTGCCCACTGCCAAGGAGCCTGTCTCTCTCTGTCACACCCACCCACACAAACACAAGCCCTACATCTCCTGGGGGACTGTCTGCAAGTTGAGACCTTGCTGCTGGCACAGCACATCTTTGGGTTAATAACTATGCTACATGGGGTGGCAGGTGCTGCTGGTAGGGATTGGTAAGCTGTATGAGATTCTGCCACCTGCCAGCCAGAACGTCAGCACATAGGGATAAATGATTGAACAGGTCAAACGAAGCTCGTAACAAGAAATACAACAACTTTTATTAAAACTATTTCAATAACAATAACAAAGCAACAACAACATCATTCTGAAAACAAAAGCAAACATTGAAAGACAACGTATAAATTAAACTTTTAGTCTCTGTCCCCCGGGACTTGGGGGAAAGGCAACAGCCGTTGGGGCGCAGTACAGGGCTGAGGGGCGGCTACCCGGGACTCTTGTTGGTCATAACCGTGGGCTACGGCAAACTCCATGGCCCCTTCCATGGCCCGATGCCACCTGGAGAGCGCCTGGTGGTATAGTTCCAGGCGTTCCATCTCGGCGGAGACGTACTGGCCTTACTTCTCCACCTTCTTCTTCTCCACCTGGAACTGCTCCACCAGGCAGTTCTCCATGGTGGCTGCTGTCTGCTGCAGGCCAGCCACAAAGTCCTGGGTGGGTCTCTCAAACTTGGCCCGAAAGGCCTTGACCTCATCAACTCCGGGGGCCCAGGGGTCTCCACATGGGGGCTGGAGGGGGGGAAGGGCTTAAATGCCGTCTTTTTTGTGTTGTCTTTCCCCCCCTTCTTCTGGCGCTGAGGGTCCACGGCGGCCACACCAGAGTCATCATCCTGCCATGCGTTCGCTCGATGTGGGCAATGAACCCCGATGTGGTCCCCTCTTTTTGCAGCCGGAATCTTTTCTGGCAGATCTAAAATTCTAAGATAGGAACATAAGAAGTACCATACTGTGTCAGACCAATATTCTGTCAAGCCCTGCCTGCATTCTGTCTCCACAAGTGGGTGGACTGGGAGGCCAATCTCTCTCTGCAGGGGACTTCCAGGTCATAGGCAATTCATTCCCTGTTGTTCCGGTCCCCGTGTCTTACCTTGCATGTGGCGATTCTGTCGCCCTTGTCATAAAACCTCCAGACATCCGACCTTGTCCACCGAATGTCTGGGGGTGTCACTGGCGACCTCGGCCTAGGGGTCCTCCTTGGCCTGGCAGTGGCACCAGTGCTGGGGCCGGCATCTGATTCCTCTCTGAAATGGGAACACATTTAAGAACACCAAAGTAATGATGATGCCTCTAGTCCTCCCTCCTTGGGATGGCAATGGGGAGACCCTGGCTGGCACGTGCAAATCCTGCCCTCCTTTGGGTGCTGCGGAGGGATGAGACCCTGATGGGTACGTGCAAATCCTGTCCACCTTTGGGTGCTGCGGAGGGGGGAGACCCTGGCTGGTATGTGCAGGCACATGCAAATCCTGACCTTATTTGGGGGTGCGTAGGGAATGGGATGGCAACTGGAGAGTGGAGACCCTTGCTAGCCTGGCACATGTTTGGGTGGGGGTGCTGCTTGTGCTCGTTCCTGACTGCTGTAAGAGCCCTCCACACTACAGTACTCTCTCTCTGGCAGACATCCTCTGCTACTCGCTGATGCCCACTGTTTGTGCCTGACTGATGCCCACCACCCATGCACCCACCTGCACGCTAGTGAACTCACTCTAATGGATAGAGCCTTACGTTTCTTGTCCTCAAAGTAAAAAAAAAAGTTTACAAACATGGCAGCAGTGGCAGCAGCATCTCCTGTGCCCACCAGCTCTGGCTCCTCCTCCACCACCAAAGGTCCAGCAGCGGCCAGAAGAACCTCTTCCTCCACGACAGGCTTCGCAACCTTGGCCTTCTCCCAGGCCTGGCATTTAATGGTGGTGGCACTGGCCACCTTCTTCTCAATTAAAAACAAAAACAAAAAACACACACACCCCCAACACAACACAGACAGCACCCACCAACACTCACCAACCAGCCAAACCAAAACCAACATACACTACAAAGCCAAAACACGCACGAATCAAAAACGAACACACAGCCAACCACAACACATGCTCTCACCCACACATGCTCCACATGCACTCGAATTTCCAGTTTCCAGTGCGATCACGGGCTCTCGCGATACTTTTTCCAAACGCCCAAACCGAACATGACCAAACCGAATGGCTGAACCTGAATGCGGAGAGCGAACCGAACGGCCAAACCGAATGGCCGAACCTGAACCGTGATCTGTTCGCCCGTCCCTACACTATACCTCTGCCTGATCCCTTTGCTGATGTCCGTACTGCCTGACCATTTGTCTTGAGCTACGCTCCACCTTAACTACTCCTCCCTCTCACCTGTCGGCTTGTCTGCCAGCTCCCAGTCTTACAAAGTGATCCTTCATGTTCCCCCTTAATAACTCCCATCTCCATGCCTCCGCTTCTTCCAGCTCCATTATCCTGCCTCTCCAGTCACCACAACTGCTGATAGAAAGGGAGGGATGGCTAGGTGGGTGTGGGAGGACTCCAGGCACAAAGTGTGGTGTGTGAGGGAGGACTGTTGATGGGGGCGACAATGGGCCTCTGGAAAGACTCATTCCATTTGCTGTACAAGGGTCCATTCTAACCTAAATATGTCCCTGCACCCTCCAATTTAATTATATGTGATTATGCCCCCTTTTTGAGCATGGTCACCAGCAAATTGAGAAGCCTTTTCATGGCACTATGGACTGCCAGATTTCATGGTCACAGAATCAGTCCTCTGGGACTTAACTGAGATGAAAGAAGCAGGTCACACCCCTTTCAGCTACTGGGCTATACTGGCTGTGAAAGAACCAGGAGCTGTGCTGCTGAGTGCACAAGATTGGCAAAGTTGTCACAAGTGTTAAGATATACATCAGTCTACAGGAGAACACCATCTGACATGTGTATCATCAAGAAGATCATCAACTGAGCTTATCTGAGAGGTCTCATGTTCCCTAGTGGAGTGCTAATTGGATCAATTCTCAAATTACAAAGACTTATGACTTCAAACCCATCAAGGAAAAATTCTGATCTGCCTCAATATTTCTATAAAATGTTGTGTCCAAAAGTGACCACTCATTAGCCAAAGCTTAACTAGTGCTCAGTAGAGCACCATCTTTCTGATTCGTGTTGAGTTTGTGATCTACTATAGCCCTGAGACCTCAACAGTGCAACTGCCTGGCCAGTTATGCACCATTTTCTGTTTAAGTGTTGACTTACAAGAGACCTACTTTGTCTCACAACTGCAGTCCCTGTAGAAATATGGAGGTGGAGAAGGTTCTGAAGAGAGCTGGTGGGGACTTGGGAAAGTCATTTGCCCATGTAACTGATGCTGCTCCCTAGCATATCCTCTTCTAAGTTTGTCTGACCACCCAAGGACAGGCTGAGTTGCTGAAGGAATGGACTATGTGGGAGTGTGTAACTAATCTTTTACAAGTGTAAACAGAGGTGCCCATTGTGATAAATTAGAATTGAACTGTGTTGTATCTTTCAGAGTTGGCTCCATTCTCTGCCTCATACTCGGTCAACTTAATGAGTCATGTCCTCTGAGGCCTTGCTTTCCCTGTAAGAGACAATTCAGAAGGCTTTGAGTCCTCTCTCGGTACCAGGACCCCACAGTGATGATGCAGCCAAAAATCTGGGGAAAATATTTTGGCTTGCAAAGAGCTCTGTGCTAATAAATTAACATGCATGATATTCCTCTTGTAAGTTTTCCCTTCTCCATGGGAAATATATTTGTGAATGTTTGTTAGGTTGTTTGTGCTACACTTTTATATAAAATAACAATCTAATGACCTTCCAAGTTCTTAATCGATGATCCATTTATGTGTGCTGCTAGTCTATGTCCAATTTACTATGTAGTACACAGAATACTTATTTATTTTATTTATTTCATAGATTTATACCCCGCCCCTCCTGCAAAAGCAGCCCGGGGCGGCTTCCAACAATAAAACAATATACAATATAAAACGATAAAATACAATTTAAAATATTCATAACAATCAAAATATTAAAACAGGGCTCGATGCCTTTTTCAGCAATAAATATTATCAATAATAGAACAGGTGGAGGAGCTAAAAAAAAACAACCTCACCCTACCCTACCACCCTCCCCAAAGGCCTGGGCGAACAGCCAGGTTTTGCAACTTCACCGGAATGTCAACAGGCTGGGGGCCAGACGAGTTTTCTCTGGAAGGGAGTTCCAAAGGCACGGCCCGGCCATCAAGAATGCCCTCTCCATTGTGGCCCGCTGTTTAACACGGGGGACCTCCAAGAAGGCACCCCCGGCGGACCGAAAGAGCCGCTCTGGGGCGCGGAGGGCGAGGCGGTCCCTGAAGTATGAGGGGCCCAGACCATAAAGGGCTTTGTAAATCAATACCAAAACCTTGACCCTGGCTCGGCACGCTATCAGCAACCAGTGCAGAGCTCGGAGCACAGGTGTAATATGCTCCCGATGGCCCATCCCCATAAGGCGACGAGCCGCCGCATTCTGCACTAGCTGCAGCCTCCGAACCAAGAACAAGGGAAGCCCCACGTAGCGCGTGTTACAGTAGTCCAGCCTCGAGGTGACGAAAGCATGGATGAGGGAGGCCAGGTCCGGGCCGGAGACGAACGGACGCAGCCTACGCACCAAATATAGCTGGCAGAAGGCAGCCTTAGTGACTGCCTCCACCTGCCGCTCCAGGCGGAGGTCTGCGTCCAATATCACCCCCAGACTCCGGACCTGCTGAGCTATAGGAGGGCGAACCCCCCCAACCTGGGGGGCCACTACCTCCCTCGCTCTCCCCACCAACATCACCTCCGTCTTATCGGGGTTGAGTTTCAGTCTGCTCAACCGCATCCAATCTGCCACGGCCTCCAAACATTGGGATAGCAATGATACAGCAGGGTCTGGGTCAGTTGAAAAAGAGAGGTTCAGTTGAGTATCATCAGCATACTGGTGACACTGCACCCCGAACCCTCTCATGACCTCCCCCAAGGGCTGCATATATACATTGAACAATAATGGAGACAAGATGGAACCCTGCGGAACACCGCATGATAAGGCGTGGGGGCACGATATCTCATCCCCCAGCACCACCCGCTGGCTCCTCCCTGAGAGGAATGAATGGAACCATTCAAGAACCTTGGTTAAATAACTTGTGGCCAAAAATGGCACAATATTTTAAATCAGGAGTTTTCTATATAAGGAAAGAGGAGGAGGATGATGATGATGATAATAATAATATTATTAATAATAAATAATTAATGTTATTTATATAGACCCTTAACCACCCCCTTCTTTCCCATGCATCCTGCCAAATAGCGCTCAGAGCTTCACAAAATAAAAGAACATAAAATTCATTTACAACCCAATTAAAAATAGTTTAAAAGGTGGAGGAAAAAATTAGATTCAGGGGAACCAACAGTGGATCCTTTGAAAGCACCTGGAGGATAAACAAGTCTTCAGATGGTTTTTTGAAGGTGAGGTAGGGAGGAAAAGAGACAAATATCTGGAGGGAGCAAGTTCCATGCTGAAGGGAAAGAAGGTTCTCTATGAATGTACCACTCCAGGCTCAGGGGCAGCTTGTCTCCATGGGTACTTGGGCGCTGACCCACTAAACACTCTTGTGCACCTACTGCTGCCCTCAATATCAGTGCTGCTATGCAGTGTGGCTGCTCCAAGCCCGGGATTGGGTGCATGTGGGGCATGTTTGCCTCACCCTTGCCTTTCATCATAAATTTCATTTGAAAGGCAAGGGGAGTGGCCATGCATGACCCACGACTGGCCAGTCAGCCGGCCGGATGAATTCCTCCTCCATTGAGGGGGCTTGCTGGTACATGTGCAAAAGTGTACAGCGCTGAAAGATACTGTACACTTCTGCATACGTTCCTCCTTTTCCAGGTGCCCCAAAACCAATCAGAGCCCTGAGCAACTCTCTATCCTTCTTCCCTCTTTAGGAAAGGAGAGGGAGGAGAAGACACAGCAGCAGCCTGGAACCAGTCTGGGCCAGTTTGGAGGCTGCTGCAGCAGAGAACAGACTGGATATATACCCTTCAAGTGTTCTGGATTTTCCAGGACCTCCCGGATTTCACACCTTATCTTTTGCATGTAAAATGATTGAAAGGTATGGGACTTGATTTCTCTAATTTGGTGAATAACTTTATTACTTATTTAGTTAAATTATTTATTTATTATTTATTTACTTCCACCCTGAATTCTGTTGCTCTTCACTACAGTACAACCCCTTTTAATTGTTCCCTTCCTTGAATGGTGTGTTTTTAAATTTTATTTTATTTTGGATTTATTTTTTAGTTTAGGTATTTGCTTTGATATCAGTTTAGGTATTTGTATCCACAAATAAATCATTATTTGTGGATGTGTTTTAATGTGGATGTGGATGTGTTTTAATATGTATTCTTTATTATTCCATTGGGATATTTTGTGCATTATTTTTCCATTGGGATATTTTGTGCATTGACTGAATATATTTTTGGATATAGTTAATATTTCTGAGATCTTTATATTTTTCTTTTTGATATATTTTAAATAATTTGTTTGCATTTAGTTTGAATTAGATATATTGTGCATTGACTGAGTGCAGCAGAGAAAAAATTAAAACAGAATTTAAAAGATTTCCAAAAGCTTTACTTGCAGACATCTTATATATAATATTATTGCAGCAGTGTCAACACTTCAAAAACACCTGCTTTTCACATGACTTTATATTGTCTTGTGATAATGCTCTTTCTTGTGATAGCCCCTTTGAATTTTGTCCCTCTTCCTGAGTGATCTGATGCTTCAGAAACTTTTTGTTGAAGTTTGAATGTTTTGAAATTGGCTGGGATATTTTGGTGGGCTCATGTAGTGGAAAAAATTACAGACGGAATATAGAAGCTTTTCCAAAGCATTTATTTGGTGGTGGTTTGTTATATTCAGTCTTTCTGTTGGAGCGTGAAAACTCAAAAATATTTGCTTTGCAGTTTGCACATAGCCTTGTGTGCTTTTAGTGTTTTTGAAAGGGAAAAATTAGTGTTACCCCCTCTGAATTTTGTCCCCCACTCTACCAACAATCTGATGTTACTGGGAGTTTGGAATTTTAAGGATTTTTCCATGTTTTCCCCCCCTCTTGATCACTGGTCTGGGAGCTTGTAGGAAGGATACTGAACGTGCTATATCAGAGATGGGTGACATTTTCCCTCCTAGGACCAATTGAAAAATTAGTACAAGCTCTGAGTATTACATAAAAGTTGGAGATGGAGGTGCCTACAGAGTGCACTCAGGAAGAGGAGGGTCCAGATAAGAGCTGAAACCAGGCACCAGAAGATTCAGGCACTCCCAATGAATCTGTGGTGCCCAAATTAACTTGGCCCCATTCAGACACCATCGATACCTGAATGGGACCTTGCAGGCTGATTGAACATGCCAATTGGCTTTTGAAAGTGACAGGCCCCCAGCTGGGACAACTACAGAGCCCAGCTACACAGCGGTCCTGACTGGGGCCTGTCAGGGTGCTGGGGTGGGGTGGGGAGTGTGGGGCACTGGACGGGCCTTTGAAAGTGACAGGTCCCAACCGGGGCTGGTGCAGAATCAGATTCCCCAGAAGTTCTCTGCTGCAGAATCAGGCTCTTGGCTGGTACTTGTCAGTTTCAGAAGTGGCTTCCTGGGCACAGTGACTATCAGAGAAACTGATCCACCCTGAGTGGAGCACTATGGAGCTGGGCTCTGCAATGCTCCAGGCTGGGCCTTATGTCTGTTCCTCTGCATAATGCTTGTATTTTTTAACATTGGGCCCCTGATTGGCCTTGGGTAGCCCATCGGGATGTGGGCATTACCCATGGGTACTGATTTTAGTATCAGTTGCAGATTTAGTCCAGATCATGGTTCTCTGCACTGGATCTGTCCCTTATCCTTGTGTGCATGCCCTCATCTCTGCTCAAATTTTCAGTGTTTGAGGGTAAGAACTGGCCATAGGGGCCAGGTCCAGGAACTGAAACAGGTTTAAATAACTCCTCTTATTAAACCGTCATCTAGAACTACTCCCCTAAGGGGAGGTGTACTATCCCAAAAGAGGAATTCTATTGGGAGATGGTCACTCATGTGGATATTACCAATGGAAAAATTCCTAACCAGAGGCAGGAACTTAATATCTACAATGATGTAGTCAACCACACTCGCCCTATGTGGGCCTAGATAAGTAAAATCTGCTGGGTAATCCATCTCCCATGCCCCATTTAAGATGACTAAATTCAGTTGCTTTATCATCTCCCAAAGTTCAATGCCAGAGCCGTTGATTTTATGATCTTTGGACAATCTATCTTTAAACCCCACCCCCCAGAGCCCACTAGACCCTTCATCCATAGATATATAATCAGCCATTACCTCGGAATTTTCCCCCAATGGAGCGTTAAAGTCACCGCCCAAAAGATAAAGGGCATCGGGGAAAAGCATCTGAAGGTTTGAAATATAATCTGCTAAGAGAGCCAAATTCTCTTCTCATATGTAGTCGCATTATAGGGGGGAATATATATATATATATATATAGGATAACCAGGATTACACCTTCCAAATCTATAACTACTCCATGGGCAATAGGGAGTAACATCAAATTTTCTACCAGGATATATTCTATATTTTTGGCTACCAAACAGGAAATCCCTCCGCTAGGGTGTCCCCTCCCCATACAGATCCTGGCTGGGCTGTCATACCCATCGAAATCTATCATATTTATGGCCCAAGTTTCTTGAAGTAGCAGTATCTGAAAAGCCACAAGATACTTTACAAAATCTACATCCCCCTTGCGAGCCTGCCATCCTGCAACATTCCAAGAGCAGAGTGAAAGATGGGGCAACTAGGTCCCCTCCTCAGTCAATCTACTGTAGTTAGGTGAGCAGTCAGAGGAGCATCATCTACTAAAGATGGCAATGTATGCTGTTTTGCTCCCTCCAACAAGTCACCAAGCATAAAGGTCTGCTTCCATGATCCTCCTGTATATCCCTATCAATTCCTATTCTCAGGTCTTCACAGAGGGCCCCACAGCCCAAATTTCCCTTTATTGCCTCTATAGGGGAGATATCCTTCTGTGCAGTAACCTGCGGGGGAGCAACCTCCCGCACTAATTGTGTTAAAGAGTGCCCTACCTCATGACCGTTTTCCCCAGTTGCTCCATGCGTGGGGACGAGTGGGGTGTGTGTGAGTGGGGATGCGTGTTAGGCGGGCATGCATGCACCGCCACACACCATGGGTGCGTGCACCACATTGTTCACACGGGGCTCCCCCACCCATGAACACACAGAAATCTGCGTGTTCATGGGTGGGAGAGGCCNCTACCACCTCGAGGCAGCTCGGCATTCTGCCCTCCCGTAGGGAGACATTGACCACCCCAGCCAGCAATGGATTAAGACCTTGTAGTGTTTTGAAGAAAAAAGCTGAGATCTCATTGAATTCTGCCTTTTAGAGAGAACAGGCAGACTGGTATCCTTGGTAAAATAATAATAATAATAATAATAATAATAATAATAATAATAATAATAATAATAATAATAAAATAGTAGCATCAGGGGTGAAAGTAGGTATCACTACCTTGGACAACATGGGGTTGGAGTGGTTATACCACCTGGCCTATCTGGCTTTTTAAAAAAAATATTTTTTATATATATATATAGATATATATAGATATATATTCTCTTTTTTTATTTTAATAGTGAGTTTAGTTGTTTTGATACTAGGGATGTGTGAACAGAACCAGGTTTGTATATATATATATATATATATATATATATATATATATATATAGTCTCTTTTCATGGCATAATGCACTTAATAAGCTAGCTACATTTTGGGTGTCTCGTGTGTTTGATAGCAGCACCTCTGGGCAGGTAGCACTGTGTGCGTGCACAAGGCACAGGCGGCACCAGCAGCAAGAAGCAACGGGCCCTGGAGGCCAGACTGCCTAAGCTCACTCCCCTCCTCCAGTAAGGCAGTGGACGCAGTCGTCTCTCTGTGCCTGCTTCGCTGCCTGCCCGGCTGCCCCTGCACTGGAACCAGTCCTGGGGAGTGCTGGTGGATGCTCGGCTGGGGAGGTAGGAAGCATTGGGAGGCCATGCTTGTCTATGGCCACAGTTATAACTCCTAGCCGCTGGATTTTGTATATTTAGAAGCTCTCAGCAGGCCCCGCCCCCTCCCTTAAGCTCTACCCACTTTGGGTTTTCGGAGTGCGCGCGTGTTTTGCACGCACGCACGCACATAAGGAGTCCATAACTGAGGCTTGAGCCCAGGCCCTTCTCAACCTTGCTACGCCCCTGTGTTCACTATTGCATGCCACCACCATTTTGTAGTTTTTCATTCTGCATACACTGTGGGGTTTACTTTCATTGTGTGTTCTATTCCATTGATCATGTAAGTGTGAAATTTTAATGCTGACCCCACCCCCTACTGGCCCTGCTCACCACCCCACCAATATAAAAGTCCACCAGTGGCCACTTTCCAGGCTTCTGGTAAGAATAATATTTTTCATACCTGTGATTACATTTCTTTAATCAGACGGGTCTCTTCTGAAACTTTATGCTTTTTAAGGGACTGCCTGCTTGGAGACACTTAATAATAGTGAAACAATTCACATGAATCAGTTGTGACTGATTTAAATGAAGCCTAATTGCCTACATTGCTGGTTCTTATTTGTCTAACAAACCTAAATGAAAGCACTTGCAAGAGATGGAGAAAAAACCCTTATGCAATGTTTTACACCTTATTCGTTATTCAGCTATAATTGGTCATTTTAGATTCTAGATACCCAGTCCACTGTATCTTGTCTTTTATTGGCTTCTAATGTTTAAAGGGGAAAAACAAATGAGAATCCCCTTCTGGGCTGGTGGTGATATCCACAACTTTCCCCTGAAATATGCACAACCCAATGAATTGTTAAAAATAATCCCCCAAGACTGGTGCTTCTTTTGTCAGTTTTCTACCAGAGTGCACCCTGCACTCTGACAGAAAATTGCTCATTAATCTCCAAGGAATAGCCAGTTTTCTAAAAGAGTCACTCAGCTATGCTACTGCTGTTAATTTTTTTTAAAAGCGTTATTGCATGCCATTAATTGCTTGCTGTGGTTTGTAATAGCAGTAATCCCCTTTGGATGGGACATTAACTCCCAAACTAGTCATTAGCTCTGGTCCATATACTGTATTTACCATTTACCTTTCAGTAGGTAAATCTCATGCCCACATGTAAATCACAAAGGCCAATATGTTACTGAAGATATGCAGTCCACAACTTTGCTTCTTAAAACTAGTTACCCATTTTCATCTTGCTCAGTGTTCATTTGCTGGAGAGTACCCATAGCTGGTGACACAAATATAGTATAAAGTTAGCAGTCGGGTGACATTTGGTGGGGAACAGATTACCAGTTAGTATTCATCCTTCAGACTGGAATGAACAATGTGGTCTTTTGTTTTTCTTAACCTCTGGGGCAGGGTGCCTGGCTCTTGAAGCGAACTATCGCCTGCTAGGAGGCCGCTACCACTTCTGCAGGTACTGATAGAAAGGAGGGACAGCACCCAAGGGGAGGGCAGCTGGAGTAGGACATTGAGTAGGGGTTTTCCCTCTGGAGGCTAAGTCCCTGAGCTTGCTCCCTGAGGAATGAGAGGGCTGTGGGAGACCAAGCCCCTGAACATGCTCAGTAAGAGTGGGCTTCTCTGAGCATGCCTGGGGGAAGTCATAGGAGGGGGACCTACCAAGAGACTGCTAGGGAAGCAGGAGCTGGAATGGAGGTCTGCTTCCAGAACCAAGCCTCACCAACAGGGGTTGCATGAGTAGAGAAGACACGGTAAAGCTCAGAGGGTGAATAGGCCCATTAACGACTGTTAGTCAAGTAGATTATGAGATGCCAACTTCTTACTGTTGGGAGAAGGGAGTGATCAGCAGGGAAGACAGATTGCCCACTCTGAATGCTGGTACTTCCCCCATGCGAACAGGATTGGCCACTGTCAGAGACAGGATGCTGGGCTTGATGGGCCATTGGTCTGACCCAGTATGACATTTCTTATGGTGTTGCCTGAGATAGAGGGGCTACAGGGTGAAGGTGGATGAGCTGTCACCCTAACAACCATAATTAAGAGCCAGAGGAATTATGCCTAGTTGGCTAAGGAAGAGACTGAGATGGACTATGTGTATATGTATATAACTGTATTAACTGAGTCTGTATATGGTGGAGGATATACTACTACTAGTACTTAACATTTCTATAGCACTACTAGTCGTACGCAGCGCTGTACAGATACACACAACACAAAAACAGTCCCTGCTCCATGGAGTTTACAATCTAATCAAGACAGAAAGACACAGACAACAACAAATAAGAGTCTTCCTATTCCATAGTAAAAAAAAACCCTCCAGTTTACAAGAAGAGTTAAGACTCTTATGATGGCAGTGGCGAGTAGGAGCAGCAGAGGGAGTGGCGTGATGACAGCAGCATGGGGCGGGGGTTGTGCCTCCCCACTCAGTGAAGGGAAAGACAGGAGAAGAGGTGGTGAGCAGCGCTCCTCTTCAAAGCAGCCCTGCCCCTCTCCATAGGCTAACATGGGTTTTTTCACAAACCCATAACTTTTAAACTACTAATCAGATTTACAAATAAAACCCCAAAGTCACCCCCTGGCAGCCTCCTTTAATTTTCTAAAAGGTGAATTCTGTCATGGATCCTGTATATAAGCATATATGCGTGACCATCTGTGTTTCAATATATTGGAAATCAGAATTAGCCTCTCTGTATGATGACTTCTTAAAAGAGCTGTCCTATAGTGACCTCTCTACCGAAGACAATTCCTCCTCCCACCAATGCTCAACCCCTCTACCCTGTCAAGATCAAGATGGTCTGAGTAACTGAAAAATTAGGCTTGTAAGTGCAGTATTCAAACTGCGATATCACTGCCTTTATCCAACAGATTCAGCTGAACGTTTCACAGCACGAACCGTTTACCCCAGTGATACTCCACAACAAATTTCACAATCCTAACTTTGATCATGCCAGTTTTAGAACAAATAGAATGTTGGGGCTTTATAATGTAGCGCGCAAGACACCTTAACTATCAGAGCGCTTCTGCGCTCTAATAATGAACAATGGACTGCGTGATGCAGGTATTCAGTAAATTTATTTATTTCAGTTAACATGGTTGAAATCAACAAAGCTGTGATGTGGATAGGGCCTGGGTTCATGATTTAAAAGCGACCTCCAAGCAGTGGGCCCTTAGGTGGGACTTGAATACGGACAGAGAGATGGTCTAACGCACCACCTCAGGAAGTTTGTTCCAAACATACGGTGCAGCAAGGTGGAAAGCATGGTGTTGGGAGCTGGCGATGGAATATTTATTATTTATTTATTTTATTTATTTTAACAGTCTTGCTACCCCACCTGTCCTGCTACAGGCAGCTCGGGGTAGCTCACATTCAATAAAACACATAAAACAACAATTACTAAAAAATAATAACACATTAAAAACAATCATAAAAGGAGAAAACCATGAAACTCCCAACCCCCCTCACCTTCACCCCACCTCCAACTCTACCCACTCACCCATCTCCTTTGCCAAACGCCTGGCAGAACAGCTGGGTCTTACAAATTCTTCAAAAAGAGACTGAGCTAAATTCCCTGAGTGAAGTGACTGTGTGGGGTCTGGTCCTTCAGGGACTTACCCTAGGGAGGACCATGCCGTGTTTACAACCTTCTTCACCTCCAAACTTCCTGCTGGGGACAGATGGGAAGCAGCGATGACCAACAGATGATAGTGTTTACAGTGCTCTCCCTTGCCCCCATTGCTGGCTTCCTGTCTGCTGATGAGCCAAGCAGGCCAGAATTGCAGTGAAGCTAGAACATAAAAACATAAATGCCATACTGGGTTATACCAATGGTCCATCTAGCCTAGCATCCTATCTCTGATGGTGGCCATCAGTTAAAGGTTTCCTCTCCTGACCAATGTTGACTAATAGCCATTTATGGATCTATCTTTCAAGAATTTATTCAGTTCTTTTTTGAACCCAGTTATGCTATTAACCTTTACACTCCTTCGGCAATGATTTCCGAGGGTTAATTGTATTCTGAGTGGAGAAGTACTTTCTTTTATTTGTTTTAAATCTATTGCCAGTTAATTTCCGAGGGTGTCCCCTCGTTCTATTGTTTTGAGAAAGAACGTGTCATGCTAAGTCAGACCATTGATCCATTGTCCATTGAGCCCTGAATCCTGTCTCAGACAGTGGCCAGCTATAGTAGCTTGAGAGAAGTCAAGTACAGGTCACTGCCTGTACAGGTCATTGCCTGCTAACCACTCCCAATACTTCCTGCTAACCACTCCCTCCTAACCACTTCCAAGCCAGGGGTTTAAGCCCCAGCTAGTAAGCATTTATGGCTCTATCCTCTAAGAATTTATCTAGCTTCTGTTTGAAGCTTGTTATGGTGCTGGCTTTCACTGCCTCCTCTGGCAATGAGTTCCACAACTGTATTGTCCAAAAGTACTTCCTTTTGTTTGTTTTAAATCTGCCACCATTCAACTTCAGAGAGCGTCCCCTTGTTCTATTTGTGAGAAAGGACAAACAGTTCCCTGTTTACTTTTTCCACATGGCTCGGCTCATGACTTTATAAACTTCTTTCATATCCCCCCTTAATCATCCCTTCTCCAAGCTAAACAGCCCTAACCTGTTGAGCCCCTCCTCAGATGGAAGTCGATCCATCCCTTCCATCAGCCTTGTTGCCCATCTCTGAACTTCTTCCAGTTCTATTATATCCTGAGATGGGGAAACCAGAACTGCACACAATATTCAAAGTGGGGTCCTACCAAAGATTTATACAGCGGCATTATGATATTTTCTCTTTTTATTTTCTATTCCTTTTGCAATAATGCCTAGCATTTGTTTTGCCTTTTTGACTGCTTCTGCGCACTGAGCCAGTGTCTTCAAGGAACTATCCACAATTACTCCAAGCTCCTTCTCCTGAGTGGTTACACCCAGATCAGAACCTAGCATTGTGTATTTAAAGTGAGGATTATTTCTCCTTATGTACATTGCCTTGCACTTATCAACATTGTATTTCATTGGCCATTTTATTGTTCATTCACCTAGTCATGCAAGATCCCTTTGTAGTTCCTCACAGTCTGCCTGGGTTTTAGCTACTTTGACTAATTTGATGTCAAATTATGACAATTAATTTGTTTCTTAAGTAACAAATTAGTTGTTAATTAAAAAATTAATCTGCAAACTTAGCCACCTCACTCTTTACCTCTTTTTTCAGATCATTAATGAATATGTTAAACAGGACTCGTTCTGGTATTGATCCTTAAGGCATCCCACTGTTTACTTCTCCAACATGAAAAAATCACCATTTATTCCTATCCTTTGTAGGCATGGGCGAACAGATCGCGGTTTGTGTTCGGCCGTTCGGTTCGGCCGCGATCGGTTCGTGTGTTCGCGTTCGGCCGTTCGGTTCGGCCACGTTCGGTTCGTGTGTTCGTGTTCGGTTGTCCGAACAGGCCAAGTTCGGGCCGAACACCGAACTACCGAACCGCATTCGCCCATCCCTAATCCTTTGTTTCCTATCTTTTAACCAGCTACCAATCCATGATAGGACTCTTCTTTTTATCCCATGACTCCATAGATTGCTCAAGAATCTCTGGGTGAGGGACTTCATCAAAAGCTTTTTGCAAATCCATATATACTGTATCAATTGGATCACTCCTCTTCACTTGCTTACTTGGAACCCATCTTATCTACCCATAAAAAAAGAAGAGTGGATGTGACCACTTGAAACCAGTTTACAAGCTCACTGAGGAAGATAGATGCACACAGCTTTTTCTACAAGGCGTTAATGGTTCTCGATGGTGAAACTTCTTTCTCCATTGAACTGATTTTTCCAGTCAAGGCTGCAAACATTTTCTAAAAGTAAGTGGAAATGTCCTTGAAATGGAATTTTACATTCTGGCCGAAGTGCTGTTGTGATACATAACTTCTGTTTAAAAAATAATAATAATCAGCATCCTGGTTTTATGGCCTTGTTACGGATAATAAAACACAAGTTACAATGATAAGCATACAACAACATCCAGGTAAAGAAGATACTATCCACTTGTAAAATAGTCACAATGCACAAAACTTGTGGGAAAGAATAAGAGAGACCGAAGAGGTAAAGTAAGTACTTACTTAATGTTTATACATGGGAAAAGTAGGACATATAGTTGTGAACTGTTTTGTTGTTGTTGTTTGTGTTTCAGTAGCAACCAGAGCACAAAACCTAGTTCAGGGCTTGTAGCAGTGGGGAGTCAGGGGAGGCAATAGAGAGCAAGAGCGAAGTGGCAGAGGAAAGGGGACTGCTCCTAGTATTTTCTGGTGGACTGCTTGTAAGTTACCTGATAATAAATGAAGTGATGCACGTAGAGAAAAATAATCCAAACTTATGCGTACACAACGCTGGGTGGTACTAAGCTAGGGGTTACCACTCAAGAAGAGGATCTGGGGGTGGTTGTGGACAATACAATGAAATCCACAGCACAGTGCGCAGCAGCAGTCAAAAAAACAAACAGAATGTTAGGAATTATTCGGAAGGGGATAGAGAATAAAAATGAGGATGTCATAATGCCTCTATTGGCATTATGACATCCTATACAAATCAATGGTGCTACCACACCTCGAATATTGTGTGCAGTTCTGGTCGCCCCATCTCAAAAAAGACATAGCTGAACTAGAAAAGGTACAGAGAAGGGCAACAAAAATGATCAAGGGCATGGAAGGGCTCCCGTATGAGGAGAGG
>QEPC01003318.1:1735794-1776390 GCA_003113815.1 Sphenodon punctatus
CACACCTACTTACCTTATGGCTGGAGCAGGCAGAGGCGGTGATCCCTGGAGCAGTGGCGGTGATCCCTGGAGTGGCGGTCGGGTCCCTCAGCGATCAGGTAAGTGGCAGGATCCAGGAGCTGCTTTATAAAGGCCACGCAAACCCCCAATTGGCTTGTGGCTAGAATAAAGCAGGTCCCGGATTGGCTCACCGTCAGAGAAGAGAAATTCCGCAGGGATTTCCCCAGTTTCTGCGATAATCCTGCCCAGGGCAGGATTCTGCAAGAATTCTGCAAATCGCGGTAGCGCAGAAGAATCGGGGCCCTGAGTATATGGCACCGAGACTGCATTGGTGGCCTTGGTAGACGACCTCCGCTGGGAGATGGATTTAGGACATTCAACACTCTTGGTCCTACTAGATCTCTCTGCAGCATTTGATACGGTGGACCATGGGTTGCTTTTGAGATGGTTGCGGACCCTGTGGGTGAGGGTGGATGGGACTGTCTTAGGATGGCTCCATTCATTCCTCTCAGGAAGAAGTCAACGGATGGTGCTGGGGGAAGAAACATCTGCCCCCCCCGGGTTCTCGTTTGTGGCATACTGCAAGGTTTGATTCTGTCGCCGCTTTTATTTAATATCTATATGCAACCTCTGGGTGAGGGCGTAAGAAGGTTTGGTGTGTGTTGCCACCAGGATGCTGATGACACCCAGCTTTACCTCTCTTTTTTGACGAACCCAGGTCCTGCAGTCTTGGTGCTTTTCCAGTGCTTCTTAGCAGTGAGTGATTGGATGAGGCAGAGCAGACTGAAGCTGAATCTTGATAAGATGGAGATGATGTTGGTGGGTAGGACAGCGGAGGTGATGGCTCCCCTTGTGGAGGTGATCCGCCCCCCGCTGGTCCCACAGGTGCATGAAGTTTGGTGGTTCTCTTGGACCCTGGCCTCCGCCTGAATTGTCAGGTGGAGGTGGTGGCAAAGGGAGCCTTCCGCCAATTACATCTTGCGTGGAGGATCCAGCCATATGTTTCAAGCTCTGACCTGGCCACCCTCATCCATGTGTTCATCACCTCAAGGCTGGATTACTGCAATGCCCTCTATGTGGGACTGCCCTTAGTGACAACTCGGAGGCTGCAGCTGGTGCAGAATGCAATGACCCATCTCCGGACAGAGAGAGGCCATAGGGAGCACATTACACCTGTGCTCCAGGCTCTGTACTGGCTGCCTATAGCGTTCCAGGCCCAATTCAGGGTGCTGATTTTGACCTTTAAAACCCTACATGGTCTGGGCCCCTCCTACCTGGGAGACCGCCTCACTCCCTGGGCCTTGGAGTGACCTCTGCGGTCTTCCGGGAGTGCCTTCCTGAAGGTCCCCCGGGTGAACTGGGGGGCCGTGATGGAGAGGGCGTTCTCGGTGGTCGCACCATGGCCGTGGAACTCCCTCCCAGAGGAAGCTCCCCTTGTTTCCAGCTTGTTGGCCTTTCATCAGGCCTGTAAAACCTGGCTGTTCATTCGGGTCTTTGGGGGATGGGGGGAATGAGGGTGGGGGAGTGTTGGGTTTTTTTTGGGGGGGGTTGCCAGTGGTTTTACCTCTTTTTACTGTTTTTATTGTTTTAGTTAAACCCCTTCCTGTATTTTTAATTGTTTAAAAATGTTTTGTAAGCCACCTCGAGGTGCCATAAGGCTGGAGGGAGCAGGGTTGAAGTTTTTAAATAAAATAAATAATACAATTACATAAATAAATAAATGAAGACTAAGAGGAGAAGCAGTGAATGACAAGTACAATAATTGCTCAATGTTTGTCATATCAAACCATCAGGAAAAAACATTTCTGAAGCTGGTATATAAACCTGAAATTAGTTTTGAAGCATTATTAATCCAGTTTTACTCAGATGATGTAATTTTAAACCCCAGGTGTTGACACACAGGTTTGTAGGATCACGAATAAAAATTATATATGCTTGGAATTTCCTCCCCAGTTCATGTTCATAGATTCTGTATATCTCCCTTACCTCTTTCCTTTCTCTCTTCTACTACAAATCCCTTGACATAGTTTGTCTTGAAGAAAGAGTGACCTTCAACTGGCAGAATAGGCCTTTCAGAATTCATACACTATATATAGGAGACTTCTCTTCCCTTACATTTTTTTCAGGCTTTAATCTGCTTTTTCTTTCAGTTTAAGGTGTTGCCTTTCTTTTTAAAGAAGTAATTGTATTGCTTAAAAAAGAAAGAAATGAGAGTATCAGGCCACAATTTCCCCCCTAGCCTGCTTCTTTCAAAATTTGTAAAGATTTCTTACAAGTCAACTGCTAATCTTAATTGCTGGAATTTGGATAGCAACAGATCATTTTACATATAAAAGTATGGAAAAGGTGGAATAAACTCAAAGTTTTGTTCTTTCTGGGGTAAAAAAGACTGATGTCAAAATTTCTACTGGCATGGAGTGGGTTGATCTCATTTAGAGTACGGCGAGAACTGTGCAGGTCCTGTTAGCTTCCCAGGCTAAAGACGTGACAGACCCCACACTGCTGACTGTGGCCAGGATTTACTGATAGAAAGGGAGGGTACTTAGATCTGAGAAGGGCGAACCTTTAATTGTGTCAGTAGAGGAAGGGTACAGAACTCTGTAGAAAGGCTTGTTGTGACCTAAGAAAAGGGCTGAATGGGCAAGAAAAATAAAAGTCAGTAGTTGGCCATCAGGTTTTCATTTATGTTGAAAGAAGCTGCTGGATAAAAGCCCCCTTGGGGACAAGTCAAGAAACCCTGTTGTGAGGAAACTTTATGTTCAGGCTGCAGCATATCGCAAACCAGACCCCACGTGGCGTGAGCACGATAAGTGACTGGCCAAGACCTTTAGTTTGGGCTTTTTGTATATTTTCTTTGGGGTGCAGTGTTTAGTGAAGCTGAGGGACAAACTTGAGAGGAACAAAATAATGTACAATCTCTTAAAAATCTCTGGCATTGACAATGTAATCTAAAACAATTTGATTGCTTCCCAATCATTTTGCTTTTGTGACCTCATTTTAAAATATAATCCCACTACCCCAGATGGTAACAAAGAAAAGGCACAGCTTGGGAACCTCCCACATTCCCAGAAGCCAAAGAGAGACCTTTCAGGGAATAAGCTCTGCCCCAGACACAGTTAAACATACATACATGCACCTCTCCAAATTCCAAGTGCATGAAGAGGGACAGAAACTCTACTGTTTTTCATTTGTTAGTTTCTTGTCATCCTATTATCTTTTCATTATCTTCTCAAGTGCTTTGCCTGAAGGCCACCAAGAAAGAGGTGCCCGAGGCTTGAATATCAGATTTTATGTGTGCGTGTCTCCTGAAAGAGGGACTTTTCCCTGGTTAAAGAGGGGCAGTGAGATTCAGCACCAAAAGAGGGACTGTCCTGCTTAAATCAGGATTGTGGGAGGTATGCTCTGGATTAGCATGATATCAAATACAAATTTTAGGTGGTTGATCTCTTTTGATAAGGAATCCCACAGCTAAGATTGCCTCACAGGCTGCATTTCCACCTGTGGCGGCAGCAGCAGGAGGGGCGAGGGAAGACGTGGCAGCGCGGAGGAGCCGGCCAATGGGAAAAGAGTCGGTGAAAACGGGGATCTGCCGCGACTTCTCACGCGCATGTCAGGGCAGGATTTTGCTCCCTGACATGCGCGAGAGAAGCCGCGGCAGATCCCCGCTCGCACAGGCTCTTTTCCCGTCGGCCGGCTCCTTTGCGCTGCCACGTCTTCCCCTGCCCCTCCCACTGCTGCCGCTGCCGCCACAGGTGGGAACGCAGCCACAGAGAATGCTCTGTGTACCCGGATGGATCATCCCCGTGGAGTGTAACTGTTGTGGTGAGTTCTGGATGAAGAGGTAGTTTCAACCAGGCCATAATCTCGAACCACTGTGTAGATTGGGATTCTGGATTTCAGCCTGGTCCAGAAACAAAGGGTGAAATAAAAAAGATGATAGGCTGCTGGAACCTGGCATCCCTCTTTCAGCCAACACCCACACGTTTAGCACATGCAGCCTAAAAAATGGGCAGTCCCCAGTGTGTAGTTGTTGTGCATTCATGCAGCCCCCACTCACAGGTTCAGTGCAACAAACCTAAGACACATACTTCCCTGCCATGCTCATCCATTGGCCCCCTCCTTCCCAGTATCCTACTCCCTCCCACGACTCAGAGCTGCGCTGATCCAGGGGAAGAACCCACCCCAGCTGTTTCTTTTTTCTAGGATACCACTCCAAGAGACGTTTTAGCCCCTGCTTACCCACCCATGGAAGTTCATACCTGCCAGCAGGCCCGGATTTAGGCATTTTTCACCCGAAGGCCATTGTCAGGCTGCTGTGCCCCCCAGCGAAGCCCCGCCCCCAGAAAACCCCACCCCCACCGTGCAAACAGACAAGTAGGTGTACAAAATATGCAAGATATACAGAGTTGAACACAGACACAGCATAAGGCAACACACCAGGCAGTAGCCTCCAGCCTCCCCTTATAGCCAGTCTATGCCACCAGTAGTGCAACCAGACCATCCCCCACTAGGGGTACTAGACCATTCCTTGAGCCTTAGGCCCCAATACCTAAGGGTGGTTTTAGACGAGACGCAAATGGCGGCTGAGCCCTTTATCAGCCGCCATTGTTACTGCTCGTCTAAAACCCCGGCGCGTGCAAATGCCAGATCTCTGCTGCGTGAAGCCGGCCCGATGATCCTGCCCCTGTCAAGGCGGATCACCGCTGTGCCGGCTTCACGCCGCACTTCCGGGTTCTTTGCCCGAGTGTGCACGCACAGAAGGGCGCGCATGCGCACAAACACTCCACGCTGTGTCTGATGCTCTTCTGCACATCAGACACAGCGTTGAGAGGAAGGCGGGTGCCCGATGCCAGCACGGAATGTTCCCGCTTGTGAGCGGGATCGTCTAAAACCGCCCTAAGTGTACTCGATGCATCCCTACAACATGCATGATGGGTGGGGAGGCACTTGTCTAATAATACTCTGTGAGTTGATTCAGTCTGGGATTTCCCTCTCTGCAGTTCAAACCTTCTCAAGCCCTACTGAAATGGTAGCTAGCTAGCTGCACTGAAGGGGCAGGGAATGAGCTGGGCATCTGCCTGGAACCCACTCCCCCAGGACAGCTGCCAGACAGACCCACTCAGCTGTAGTGTCTGTAGAGCAGAAGCAAATCAAACATCTTTGCCAGCCTTATCACTCCCTGAAGGGCAAAGCGTTTGGTGAAGGAGGATGTTCCAGGACTTTCAGTATGACCTTCAGAACTGATTTCAAAACTTATGATGAGAGGATCAAAGAGAGGGGGAAAGCAACAAGGATGTACCAGAGCCCCAAATTTCTCTTAAGAAGCCTGTCTCCACCAAGTTTAGGAGCTTGGGGTTTCTGCTTTAGCAGTACAAACATCTGTGACCTCCTTCACCTGCTTATGCCCCTCCTCTCAAATACACTGGCCTGGAAGAAAATCAGTGGGGAACTAGCCCTCATACTCCACACTAGGGTTACCACCTTTTGCCATTTGACCCCAAGACTCCCATAGGCCAAATGAGAGTCTCAGGATCAGATTGCAAAAGACGGCAACTAGGGTTGTCGCCTATGCAAATGTTTATGGAATGCTTATGAAAAATGCATGTTGCAAGGCCTGCATTGATGACTAAGGTGCAAATGTAGGTCCTGCAACATGTAGTTTTCATAAGTGTTCCTTAAACATTTGCATAGGCGGCAACCCTACTCCCACCCCACCCCCTTGCAATTGCCTACCCACTCCTCCCCCAGGTTCCCTTGTTTTCCACTCCCCGCCCCCAAGAGTACTCTGATTCCTCCCGCCAAATCCCACCATTTGAGGATGCAAACAAAGTGGCACACTGAGCATCAGGCCCCATGACTGGTCCTAGGGTGCCCAGAAATGCAGGCATTACTCACGGGTACTAATTTTAGTATTTTGTTTCTAAAATTGGTCCCTTTTGTTTCAGGCTTTGGTCTGCTCTGGTTGGTAGGGTTGTGCATGTTGTTTTTGTTATTACAATAACGATAATGAAAATGGTCATTTTCATTATTGTTATTACAAGAACGAAAACAACAAATAATAATGAAAATAGAAACAAAAACGACTTTTTGTTTTTGAAATAAAGGGAAATAACCAAAAAAGTATTTCTGGCTATTGGGAGATTGTACCCCCAATGAAGTGCACTATGTGTACAAATGTTTGAAAAGATTAGATAAAGGGAACCGATTTTAGAAGCAATTGAATGTTGTGATTTTAAGAAAAGCTCCATACACATTCATGGCTACAACATCTTTATCTTCCATCCAATTTGCATGAAGCCTATGAATATTATGTCACTTCACAAACTTACTCTCCTGCCAATTCTCAGAAAGATTGGATAAAGGGTCCTGATGGTATAAGACAGTAACTTGAAAATACATTTCCAGCTATAGCATTTTTATATTCCATCCTGTTTACAAGACACATGGCAGGAATGTATCACATACCTTCCCTGTCATTGCTGCTAAACTACAGGACAATTTGATAACGGGACACAATTTTATAAGCAATTGAAGTTTTCCCCTTGAACACCATTATTCAGATAAATAGCAGCACATGCAGCTCCATTCAGAGGCAGGCACCAGGCATGGCAGTGGAAGAGAAGCTGTAGGAGGGAGGATGAGGAGCAACCCAACAGACTGACAGACACATTCACAGGCCAATTACTCCATGTGTCCAGCTTTACAGGACCAGTCGGTGGTGGCTTGGAGGCGGGCATAGGGGGGCGGCCCTGAGGCGGGATTAGAAGGGACATAACTGGGACTTTGGGGATAGCATCCCAGAAATCAGGAGACATGGTTTACACACCCAGGCTGGCCAATTATTATCACTATCACACCCTGCAGCACTGTGACAGAGGACATAAAAGAATCTCTATTGGCTCTTTCCTAAAGATGATGCTTCTGATGAAAAGGAATAAATGAGATGGCGTGCCTCAATTTACCCAAACGGGATCAAACGTTGCCAATTAACAAACCAAAGTATATAGGTACAACTCAATTTTATTGGATAGACACTTAACATCTGGACAAGGCAGTGTTCTCAGTTACAAACCCCAGTAACCCATGATATCCTATGTGTCAGAGGCACAGTCCGAGACGCAGGCTGGTTCAGAGGAGAAGGGGAGGGGACCCAGCAGGCAGGTGGGTAGGAGTCTCTCTGGATCTTTGAGAGCATCGTTTAGCATCAAAGACCTATCCGGCTCACTTGCAAATGCTAGTGGCCGTTACGTCAATGACAAGGGGTAAGGGGCTGGGTTTTCCCTTTTATAGCTTTATTTATTAAAGATACATGTTGCAGGGTCCCCTCTGCCAGGTGCAGAGAATAAGCTGACTATTCGTTATGCTATCACTTGGAGCACAGCCACCAAGCTAGTTTGGAGTTTTGGGGGAGTTTTAGGGAGTTACTGTTTATTCATAGGGGAGGGCATCTCCCTTTCTTACAAGCTCTCTTTGTTTTCTCTCTCAGGCCTTTTTCTGTGTTCTCAAAGATAGTGGCTGTCTGGGGTTTGTTGTTGTGGCCTTGGAAATACATTTTCTGCTTAGAAAGTGATTTTGACAACTTTATTCTCATGGGCCTAGTTTTGGATAGTGTCAGCCTGAGGCCTGTGGCTGAATAAACTGAACTGAGTTGTCCAAACCTCATCCTGCTTGTGTCTCTGATCATGGTCAATATTGCCTAATTGATACATAACACTGACTTCTCAGTAACAAGTGGGGGAGAGATGTTGGGATGGTCACAGCACAGAATGAGGATATTTGGTTGACATTTCTACTGGCCAATTGGCATCACAAACTGAACTTATACCACAGTGACACGTGAGAGAATCCTTGGCATAGGCTCCTTCTCTGCATATGTTGTACAGGCATATAGAATTGGGACCCTCTATCACATCTTTCTGATATTTAGCAGAGATGATTGTGAAAGTGTGATATATAGCCCAGCAAAATGTCATGTACACTGGTTGGATTACAAAGATGTTACAGTCAGACATACATTTATAAGTTAATTGCTTATACCACCAGTACCCTTTATCCAATCCTTCTGAAAGTTGGCAGAGAAAGTAAATGTTGGAAGGGGTATAAACTTGCCAAGTTTCATCTACGTTAAATGTGAGACAAAGTAGTTACAGCTAAGAATGTATATGAAGATTTTTGCAAAACGATATTATTCAACTGCTTATAAAATTGAATTCCTTTATTTATTTATTTAAAAAATTATTACCCCACCCCTCCTGCCTCAGGCAACTTCGGGCAGCTCACATCATATAAATATAAAAACAAAACAACTTTAAAAGGAGGCACCAAATACCCACCCCCATCCCCGACCACCCCACTCAAACCCCCACCATCACCCATCTCCCTTGCTAAATGCCTGACAGAACAGCCAGGTCTTACAATTTCATTGAAATGAGGGGAGATCAGGGACCAGCCGGGGTGCCACCGGCAGGGAGTTCCACAGTTGCAGTGCGGCCACCGAGAACGCCCTCTCCTGTGTGGCCCCCCAGAAGACTCAGGGGACCTCGAGCAAGGTGCCCTCAGATGACCGCAGGGGTTGATCCAAAGTCCGGGGGGTGAGGCAGTCCTGCAGATATGCAGGGCCTACGCCATTTAGGGCTTTATAGGCCAATACCAACACCTTGAATTGGGGCTGGAAAACCACTGGCAGCCAGTGCAGAGAACAGAACACTGGTGTAATGTGCTCCCGGTGGCCCAGCCCCACCAAAAGCCAGGCCGCCGCATTCTGCAACAGCTGCAACTTCCGACCCGTCACCATGGGTAGCCCCACGTAGAGCGCATTACAATAGTCCAACCTGGAGGTGATGAAAGCCTGGATGACAGTGGCCAGGTCAGAGTCTGAGACATATGGCTGGAGCCATCACACCAGGTGTAGCTGGCGAAAAGCACGCCTCGCCACAGCCTCCACCTGGATATCCAGGTGGATAAAATGATTTATCCAATCTTTTTGGTATTTGGTACACTTAATGCCTTACATTGGAGGTATAATCACTGCATGTTCCAGCCAAATATAATGAAAAACAAGAAGGGTACAGCCAAAAATGTGTTTTCCATTGAAACTAATGGAAAACGAAAACAAAAGCAAAAACGAAAATTTGATATTAATGAAAATGAAAATGACAGATTTAAATAACAAAAACAAAAAATGAAAACAAAAAACAACATGGGCCCATGCTGCACCCCTCTACTGGTTGGCCCTGTCTTTACGTTTGGCGGATTTTTAAAAATAGTCTGTTTCTTGTCGTACAGCATTTTCTCTGCAGCTGGTTAGGAGGTTTGGTGAATCCTGCATTACTACAGGGGACTTGGTTAGATGAAGGTTAGAGTCAGCACTAGGAATCTATGACTCTCTGATGTAAGTAAAGGAGGATCCAGCTGAGTCTCGCCGATTGGAGAAATTGGTAGAGATGGGCGAACGTGGTTCGGAAGTTCGGAGTTCGACCGGAACTCGGCTTCTTTGGACGACCGAACCCGAACATATCGAACAAACCGAATGGCGAAATGGCCGAACAGTTCGGTCAGTTCGGATCGCGTTCAGGTGAGTTCAGGTGGCAAAAAAGGGTCACTGAAAGGTCAAACATGACAGGGAGGTGTACTCAGTCACTGAGGAGCAGACTTCCAGGCACCAGGGGTGGAGAGGCTTGCAAGAAACGAAACTAATTATCTGCCTCCCCCCTTCCCAACACCTTCTGAGCTAGTCACTGTTCCTGAGTAGGATTTTTAGATTGCTTTAAGTTTCATTTCAGTTTTGTACTGAAATGAAAAATAAACCTTAAACTGAAACCTTGTGTTATGCATTTCACTGTACAGACTCATTGAGTATGTATGTATTTCACTACAGACTCCTCTTCTGTTTGTGATTTCCTCCCCCATCCCATATATATGGGATGTATATATATCCATATATATCCATATCTCCATATATATCTCCATATATATATATATATATATATGGATATGGGATGGGGGAGATAGATAGATAGATAGATGTAGAGAGTTGTAGGAGTTAGCTTAGTGATAGAGATAGCGTTAGTGATTTAGTTTTAGTGTTTGTAGGAGTAGGTCTGTGTACTTATTAGATAATCCATTTAGTTCATAGCATTTAGAATAGTTAATAGCAGTTAGATTTAGTGTAGATAGATATATATAATATTAGATAAAAAAATAAATTAAAAAAACCCATATAAAAACAAAAAACCAAATAAAAAACAAAAGAAAACCATATAAAACCCAATAAAAGACCAAAAAACCATATAAAAAACTCAAAAACACCCATAACAACATTTCCCGAATGGCCGAACCAAACAGATGAACAGCCTAACCGAACGGCCAAACGGCCGAACCATACAGCCGAACCTGAACTCGGCGAACTAGCCGAACTGCTGAACTGAACAGGCGAACCGAACACAGCCGAACTGAACGGCCGAATCGAATGGACAAAACAAACGCAGCCAAACAGAACGGCTGAACCCGAACCGCGATCTATTCGTCCATCCCTAGAAATTGGACCATAAACGTTTTGCTTCTGCAATCCTGTTTTAAAGCTTAAACCTTATTCTGTGGTCCCAAACAGGAAGAAAGACATGCAGGGTGGTATATCGATCATTAATAGGGTTCATGATCTCATCCTCAGACATGTTCTCTTTTGGGGTCACAACCCACATTTTGGGAACCCCTGCCGTAATTTTCATTAGCTTTATTTATTTGTTTATTTAAAAATTATGTATATGAAAGTCTTTCAGGATTCCAACAAATGCAAGCTTGATAGGAGGTTGTTGTTTTTTTTTAAAAAAAATTCTAAACATTTATATCTCGCCCCCTCCTGTACACAATGGCAACTCGTGGCGGTTTACAACAGTAATAAAATAAACACATTATTTTAAAATAAAATTTGTTAAAATTCATAAAATACATTTTAAATACATTTTAAAAGGGCAGAACTAAACCTCTTTCCCCCCCACAACTAGTTGGGAGGTAATGAATATGCCCCTTCAGTGTAATGGAAGGGTGGGGAACCAGTGACCCATGGGTCAAATCGCGTCCATGTATATTGCTTATTTGGCCCCTTTCCAATTGTCCAGATCTGGCCCATGAACCCAGTCCCTAATCCTCTAGCACTGAAAGAGCAAGCTCAGAGAAAGTGAGGGCATGCACTCAAGACAGAGGACAGATTCATGGCATAGATCCATGATCTAGACCCTCTCCTTCCTTTCCCCATCCTGAGGACCCCTCTTAAGAGCCCCTCTGCAACAACTCCTATTTAGCCCATGGAGCTTGTGCTAATTTTTGATGATGCCCGTAAGAGAGAAAAGGTTGTAATTATAATTGCTTGCAAGGGGGCGGGGGAGAGAGAACTGACAATTGAAATGTCAAGTTTTTGTCATTTTTCATTTAACGTTCATTCCCCCATTGTTTTTTCTGGTTGTGATTTCAATAAAATTATTTTCATTTTTAGAAAAACTAAATGAGGGTTGGAGGCATTTCTCTCCTCCCCCCCCACCTTTTTAAGGATAAACCCTCTTCAGAGCATGATTCACCAGACTGCTTGCAGGGCTGCCTTTGTTCTCTTTTCAGGTCTTTACACTTCCTTCAGCATGTCCTTGTTAAGTGAATAGCTTCATGGGTGATGGCCAATATTGTCAGCTATGGTTAATAATGGGTAAGAGTACTATGGAACACCTGTAGGAGGAGTACTAGGAATTTTCACTATTGACTTCAGCGGACTCAGGGTAAAGAAACTGCTGAACTCTTTTGAAAACTCAATTTACTT
This sequence comes from Sphenodon punctatus, assembly GCA_003113815.1. Taxonomy (NCBI): domain Eukaryota; kingdom Metazoa; phylum Chordata; class Lepidosauria; order Sphenodontia; family Sphenodontidae; genus Sphenodon; species Sphenodon punctatus. The sequence goes on from QEPC01003318.1 coordinate 1,747,601, forward strand.
GAACTGAACCTGTGTTCTGTTGTAGGTGTACTGTGCATATTAATATGCTTCTTTTAAAAATATGTCAGCACTGCAGAAGACAAAGTTTCCCCCATATTTTTAAAATTTTAATCAATTTTATAACTTTAAAAATGGATGATTATTAAAAAATAAATATTTGTCCATAATGAAATCACCGTTTTCTTCTGTTTTTGTGTCCCATGGGCCACTTCAAAAAATTACTAAAAGCTCCATGGGTCACATACATATTATCAGGACCATATGGCCACACCAAAGGGAAAACAGAAGACCCTCCCATTGACAAGTACTTTATTTATTTATTTTTATTTATTTTGAGGATTTATACCCCGCCCCTCCTGCAAAAGCAGCCCGGGGCGACTTACAACAATAAAAACATAATAAAAACAGTTTAAAACATCCAATATGATAGTATTATAACAGGGCTAAAATAACAGATAAGATAATAAATAGTAGATAGGTGGGGGAGCTAAAAGACCCCTCACCCTCCCCTCCCCAAAGGCCTGGGCGAACAGCCAGGTTTTGCAACTTCTCTGGAATGTCAACAGGCTGGGGGCCAGGCGAGCTTCCTCTGGAAGGGAGTTCCAAAGGCGCGGCCCGGCCACCGAGAATGCCCTCTCCATTGTGACCCCCCGCTTAACACGGGGGACCTCCAAGAAGGCACCCCCGGCAGACCAAAGGAGCCGCCTTGGGACGCGGAGGGCGAGGTGGTCCCTGAGGTATGAGGGGCCCAGACCATGTAGGGTTTTATAGATCAACACCAGCACCTTGAACCTGGCTCAGCACACTATCGGCAGCCAGTGTAGAGCCCGGAGCACAGGTGTAATATGCTCCCGGTGGCCCGTCCCCGTAAGGAGACGAGCCGTCGCATTCTGCACTAGCTGCAGCCTCCCGACCAGGAACAAGGGAGGGCCCACGTAGAGCGCGTTACAGTAGTCTAGCCTCGAGGTGACGAAGGCATGGATGAGGGAGGCCAGGTCCGGGCCAGAGACGAACGGACGCAGCCTATGCACCAGATACAGCTGGCGGAAGGCAGCCTTAGCGACTGCCTCCACCTGCCGCTCCAAGCGGAGGTCCGCATCCAGTATCACCCCCAGACTCCGAACCTGCTGAGCTACAGGAGGGCGAACCCCCCCAACCAGGGGGATCACTACCTTTCACTCTCCCCACCAACATCACCTCCGTCTTACCGGGGTTGAGCTTCAGTCTGCTCAACCGCATCCACTCCGCCACGGCCTCCAAATATTGGGATAGCAACGAGACAGTAGGGTCTGGGTCAGTTGAAAAGGAGAGGTACAGCTGAGTATCATCAGCATACTGGTGACAACGCACCCCGAACCCTCTCACGACCTCCCCCAAGGGCTGCATATATATATATATTAAAGCCCATTCCTCCCAATAGTCCTTGTTCAGAAGGGTCAGTTCCTCTTTGGGTGCTGAATCCCACAGTCCCTCTTTCAAGGATCAAAGTCCCTCCATGGGTCACACATCCACAGGTCACACAGGTGCTTAACGGGTGTGCTCAGGATGGGGGAAGAGAGGAGAGTTCCAGATCATGGATCTGTGCCACAGATACATCCCCTATCCTTGAGCGAATGCCCTCATCTCTGGGCCTGAGCTTTTCCATCGCTTTGTTAACCAGTTGGCTTGAATGTATTGTAAAAAGAAATAAAATAGCAATCCCTTTTATTTCCAACCATCAGCTTTTAGCTAGCATAGGAGAAGGTTCAGAGAAAAGTTAAGCAATTATCTTCAGAAAACGGTTTCTAAAAAGTATGGCTTTATATACTGGGGTGTGTATATATTGACATATCTCATCTCTTACATGAACCTCCCAAATTGAAATGCTGCCAGTAGTCTTCTAGGAAAGTCTAAAAAGCAAGGTGACAAATATCTCGTTCTGAGAGTTGGGATCTGCCTGCACTTTACATTTGAAATGGGATTTAGTAGTAGTCTGGGTTATTCCATGCATGGAAACATCTGCATTTCTCTATTTGGTATTCTCCTAGCATGGTACAGCCTCATTACTAGACTGTGAGATTCTTTAAACCGAGATCATCCTTCAAGTATTTGGAATGTGCCAACCTTAGGACACACTAATAATAATAATAATAATACATTAATAATTAATACAGGTTATGTCCTTGTGAGGCAGCGTAGCCCATATATATTCATCTCTTCAAGCAGATACAAACCTTTATTTTTTATCTTTGATTAGATTATAATTTTCATGCTGCCTGCTTCTAAAAAAAATATATAAAAAAATATTAAAACCTTTTTAGCATTCTCTAGCAGGGCTGGCTGATGTAATGTGTTAGAGGATATAGGTGCCAGTAGCAGTGTGCAGAAAGCTTGAAAAATGACCAGACGCTGCCAAGCCCACAGTGCATGTTGTCAGGCATGCTAGCAGGATAATAAATCAACCTGTCTCATGTCAAGGGTCGGTTACTTTGATGTTTAAAGCCTTTTGGCCAATCTAATCTGCAAAGGCACAGCCCATTCATTGCTGAACTGTTAGCATTGTGATGATGCTAGAATTACTCTAAAGGTGTAACCCTGGGACTCTTTGGGCTTGGAGGCAAAAGAAGAAATGATTTGGAGGCAGGGCAAGGTTGGATGGAATGTGTTTGTTACATTTATTATATTATTATTTAAAAGGTAAATTGGGTAGAATGTGAAAAATGGGATGTCGGGGAGTGACTTTTCATTGATTTTCTGTAGCACAGGAAGTGCTGGGGTTTCAAATTCTGCTGGACTGTTGTGGTGGTTTTAGCCTTATTAATTGTTGTTTTGGAAGTGGGAGGAACTTGGGGAGCAGGGAACAAGCTTCAAGCCTGTGTTTGGCAGGTAGGAATAAGCTTTGAGGGGGTTTGGATTTTTAGAGGGGTTGTATGTTTATTTCTACTTATTTCTTGTTACCCATCCTGAGCCACCTGGTGGCCCTTTCCCTGTGATCCCATCCCATCAGGGGCACCCTCCGTGGGGCCCTAGACATGGTCATGTTTGGATCCCCTCTGGGAGGAAGTGGGGCCCCATGCTCTGATGTGGTGAAAATGGGAGCCTGTGTGGGGACCCCGGAAGTAGAGAAATGGACAGGGCGAAGGGTAGTTGCCCTGTGGTAAGGCTGGCCTTGTGAATAGTAGTAATATCAGGACCATATGGCCACACCAAAGGAAAGATATAAGACCCTCCCATTCCTACCAATAGTCCCTATTCAGAAGGGCCAGTTCTTCTTTGGGTGCTGAATCCCACTGTCCCTCTTTCACAGATCAATGTCCCTCTTTCAGGGGAGAGAGAGAGTGATGAAAGGACTGGTCCCTCTTTGATTGTTGGAAATGTTGGGTTGCAATCCTGATTTATGTAACTGGGGTGATGGTTGCTTTCTCCCTCCCCACATAGGACGGTGGGGGGGGTGCGCCATGGGTCATCCCAGGCAATTAAATTCAAAGGGGCCCTCCTCAGTCCTGGTAAATGTCTCCAGTGGGAGTGAGTACCCCAAAATGTGAGAAACCAGGAAAAGGCCAGTATTGGCCATTTTAGGGTTGGAAACGCACACGTGTGAGAAGGCAAGTGCTTAATCAGTGAGGGGAGAACTTATTGAACCAAGAGGTAGGGTGTGTGTGGGAAATTAACCCTATCCTCCAGCTAACAACCCAACCACTGTACTTACCTGCTTCTCTGCAGCTGAAAATAAATGTGGAGTTTTTCTGATTTAATCTTTATGGTGACCAGTGCAGAAGGTGACCAGTCCAGTGCAGTGCGAGATGTTAGAATTGTCCCCTGCCCTGGTTGGGTGAGAATGAGGTCATCGCCAGTGCCTTACTTTGTGTCAAAATACTTCTCTAGGATGTTGCTATATGGCTCCTTGTACTGTGACCCCGCCCTGGATTCCAGACCTGCTCCTCTCTTGCCTGCCTCCCACTTTGACTAGCTTTCCAGCCCTCCTCCTCGCTCCACCACCTCCTTATCCGCTTTCTGCTCCTCACTTCAGCTTTTCTCCTTGGCAGACTATCTGGCTTCAGCTATATACACTGGTGTCTCTGACCTTGCCTGTGGAACTACTTTCTAGTGGGTGACTTTCTTACTTGGACTGACTTTTAGGAATAGACCTCCTGCTTGCACTTTGACACTGCCTTGTCTCTTCCACTGCCTATCCTGTTGTTGTTGCTTCAGCCTGGAGCTTGACACTACTTATTAACATCACTTAGACATCGACACCTTCCTCCTATAAAGTGGGAATGAAAGAGGGAGGCGGGTATCCCCAAGGGAGGTGAACAGTTTCAGTAGAGAGCTTATGTTAACAGGACCTGTATATGTCTGTCTTTAGATTGATCTCAATGTACATATTTAATTTGATTTAATTTTTAATTTAAAATTTCTGCCACACCATTCCCTTAAGGTTCAGGGCGGCTTACATAGCAAATACACACATCCTAGACATACAGTAAAGTTTCATTTAAAAACATTTAAAAAACCCACCCTCACTGCTAAACCCTCCCACCTCGACCCCTAACCCCATCTGCCAAACACTTTACTAAAGAGAAAAGTTTAACCAAATGTAATTCGTAGATAATAAAAGAACTGTAGAATGGCAGCAGAACTTATCAGAACCAGAGAACTTGGAGGCAATGGGGAAAATGTCTGATGTTAACACAGGTCCCTGCCAATAACCACCAGGTAGAAGGCAGGAAAGAGCAGCACAAACCCCAAGGTGTATGTATAAGTGTGCACTAGCTCTTAGCATTGGTGGGCATCCCATTCACATCAATGGGACCAATGCCAGCTCAGTGTGCTACTGCTGGCACTACCTGGCAAGATGATCTCATCCAACATTGTTTTACTAATGGAGAAACAAACCCATTGATGCTCTCTGGTTAACAATGAGGATGAACTGTGATCAGACCATAATGAAAGGAGAAAAAGTGTTGTAATTTCCAATTTCCCTAACCTAACCTTCCACCGAATCAGTGCCACCCTAGCAGTGTGTGTATTTAGCCGGGGGACAGGGCTATCTAGTGGCCACTGTAGTCAATGGAACAATTTCTATTGTCTACACTAGACCCTGTTTTGTGACCCCCTTTAACTTTTTTTTTAAAAAAATTTTTCTTTGTAAACCAAGCCCGTGATTTGTAACCTGAAAAGTGGAACACTAATATGTGAAACTGTTTCTTTTAACAGGAAGATGCTTTTCTATCCACTGTTCTATCTTCATTGAAGAGTAGATGAATCCTAGCTACAAAAGTATCAGATCTCAAACATCTGCTGTTTGGTTTCCCATGCATCCAGTGGACACAACGTATGCCATTCACTTATTCACTTCGTCTCATTTTTTATAATGGACAATATAATTTAATGTCAGGTTGAGTGTTCGTTTCGATGCAGGAGGAGGAGCAGCTAAAAGTAGTGTTTGGTTAATTAAATAACCTGCAACTAGGGCTGCTGCTGTTTGCAGTTTGATATTGAGACTCCCATAGGCCCAAATGGGAGTCTCAGGGGCAAACTGAAAAAGGCACAAATCCTACCTGCAACTAAAATTATATCTGAGCAGGTCTAATACTCTGAATAGCCTTGCTCTGTCTCTAAACATACAGATTAATTACTTTAAATTCTGTATGTTAAAATTGGTTTCAAAGATGTAATTATATTTATTATACATACCAAGGTAATTTTTCTAAAAATGGATATACATTAGTGCCCATGAGAGGAATAACCAATCACTTGGAGTGGAAGGGTTAAGCCCAGCCAGGATAAGGCCAGCGGTGCCGTTTAGTAGTTAAGTAGGCTGCAGGTGACTGGAGAGCACATATGGAGACCTGGGCAGATGAAGTTGACCAGGCTGTGTAAGAGAGAAGATTACCTTGTTTAACTGGAATCAGAGATGCTGTGTTCTTCTAGGAAGAACTACTGGTTCTATTGACTATTGCTACAGATGCAGTTGTCTGACCCAGGATCAGTCTCTAGCAATGGAAAGCATTCAACAGGCTTCTTTCAGTGATTTCATTGCTGCAGACAGCTTCCTTCAGGTGCAGACGTCTGTTGCATTAACCTGCTGGCAGAGTTAGAACCTAAAGTTATTGATGCCAAATGCAGTCATTACCTGAATCAAACATGCATCTGATAAGTTTTCCAGGGAAACCAGGATACAAATGTTTCTATTGAAGGATTGTTTCATGGACTTGAAATGGCATTGGTAATTGCTCTTCAGGTCAGACACAAAAGACCTACCGTCTGTAAATGAAAGAAAGAACTTCCTTGTGTCTGAAGACGATACTCTGGCAACAGCATTTTCAAGAGAATTCAAAGACCTATAGGAAAAGGTGACATTAGAAAAAGGACACAGTGGCTAATCACTTCAGTGCTTTTGGGAATGATCAATGCAATTTTTAACTTGACAATCTACAAGTAGCAAGCAAAGTAGATTTACAGCAATTCTGTAATTCCAGACACTGGCATTTATCATTATTCAATTTATCACCATTCCAAGGCTCCTGGCTTTTGTAGCCTTTATATCATACTCTGTTGAAGTTTAAAGAGAGTGGGTCGTTGCTGTGTAGGTCCCAAGTGTACGAGATATATACAGAGTAATTCCGGTGATATCTTTATTGGACTAACAGTAGCTGGTGAGATTATGCACATTTTGGGGCCACACAGGTGCTTTTTTCTCCAGCTACAGCTCACTCCCAAGTTATTTTTTTCATATCCTCTCCCACCCAAAGCACTGTCAGGGGCAGCTTAGAAGTGAGAGCAGTGGCATTTGGGTAACTACCCACTATCCAGGGCTAGGACTGCAGGTGTGAGGCCCAGGTCCTGACAGTCTGCCTCCTGTTGTATATACCTGTCCTGCATTTACTCAATCTCTAGGGCTGCGTTCTCACCTGCAGCAGGATTGGCGGCAGCGGAAGGGGCGAGGGAAGATGTGGCAGCGAGGACGAGTCGGCCGACGGGAAAAGAGCCGGTGCGAAGGGGGATCTGCCACGGCTTCTCTCGCGCATGTCAGGGCGTAAAATCCTGCCCTGACATGTGTGAGAGAAGCCACGGCAGATCCCCATTCTCACGCTCTTTTCCAGTCAGCCGGCTCGTCCGCGCTGCTGCGTCCTTCCTCGCCCCTCCCGCTGCTGCCGCCACAGGTGGAAATGCAGCCTGTGAGGCAATCTTAGCTGTGGGATTCCTTACCAAAAGAGATTAACCAACTAAAATTTGTATTTGATATCATGGTAATCTCCAGAGCATACCCTCGCCCTTCCCACTGCTGCCACTGCCTCCGCAAGTGAGAATGCAGCCTAGTTCTGATTGGTTACATGCCTAAGGAAGAATCCTGTGTGGCCCAAAAACTTTCATAATCTCCTACCAACTAACTACAATAAAAAAAATAATCTTTTATACGCGGACGATATTGTACTAATGTCCCAGAGTAAAAGGGGGCTCCAGAATCAACTAGAGAGTTTATTGAGGTATTGTAGTGAATATGAACTAGATATAAACCTTCAAAAATCACAAATCATGGTTATGGAGAAAAAAAACCCTCCAAAATATAGGTGGAACATAAATGGTAAAGAGTTTCTCCAGGTAGACTCTTATGTCTACCTTGGGATTACCTTCATCAGTAATGGGTTCTGGGAGAAGCATAAAAAATTAATCATATTAAAAGCCATTGCAGCGGCTAAAGGGATTTTGAGGTTGGCAGCGAGGTCTGTTGGGATTAATACTTCTTCTATTTTGAATGTTTTCAGGGCTAAGGTACAATCCTTGTTGATTTATGGTACTGAGGTATTACCCGTAGACAACTTTAAAGCCCTTGAAGTAATGCAGAACAAATTTTTAAGAAGTTTGTTGAGGACTCTGCAGGGTGTCCCAGGAGCAGTAGTCAGGGCTGAGATGGGTACATTAGCCATTGATTGTATTGGAAGGCAAGCTTGCCTCAGATATTGGGTTAAATTATGTAACCGAAGCAATGTTGTCCTGACCTCCCTATGTTTGAGGGAAGAGTTGGAATGTGTTGGTGTACCCTATTACCCCTGCTTGGCACAAATGTCGTTGTACCTGAGGAGATTGGGTCTATCGTTCTCCTGTTTTGTGGGGGAAGAATATATCCCAACAGAGAAGACTGATAATGCTTAGAGCGGCTGATATAGCCAGGCAGGAAGATCTAGCAACGCTGGCTGCCTGGAAAGTCATGCCCTGGCTCCATCACTTTAAACACCAACATAAGCGTGAAGGATATCTCAATAAGTTAAAAGATCCCACGTCACGCAGGATATTTATGCAGCTGTGATTTCAACTGTTCTCCTCAGCGGTTACTCTAGGGCGATACAGTAAAAAGCCCTATGAGAATCGGACTTGTCCTTGCAGGACCCTGGAGATAGAAGATTTGCAGCATTTCTTTTGCCCCTGCACTAGGAATAAGACTCAGAGACAAAGGATATGGGTAAAACTGGCCGCAGCTGTTTTATTGAATCCGAATTTTAATTAATAACCTGTTAAGAAACAAGACAACCAATTACGCCAATTGAACTGATGAATAACGGTGGATAGAGTTAAAACCAATTACCCTGCTTGAATTGTTTCCCATGCCGAATTGTGAGGCAATTAGAATGCCAATTAGATCCTGCTTGAATTTAGACCCAATTAACCAAATTAACTTGGGTGAATAACAATAAAGGGGGGAAGGGGTGAAGAGATGACATAACTCAAACCTTAAACTATCTCTCACCCCCACCCGCGTTCAGTACCATACTACCAACCTTCTGGATTGGAGATACCAGTCCAATCCCCCTCCAATGGACCAACTTGATCCATTCTTCAGAAGGACAGACGTTGCTGCTGCAAACATCGGGACCGCTTAAATCCTACCCGTATGCACACAACGCCTGTCCTTCCGTCCTGTGATAATTTGGGGCGCTCCTCCCCTAAATTACTCGCCAGGTACCCATTGCAGAATGATCCCAATCATCTGCCCATACACCCAAGGCCCTATAGCCCTTTCCATTTTTAAACCTATGGTACTGAAACACCGCCACAAGTTCAGCAGCTGAGCTTGCTTGAACACCCCCTTAAACCAACCACCTCACCCAAGCAAAGTGTTAATACTCCACCCTCTTGTTACACCAGCCTCTGTAACAATCTTTTAATATTCCCAATATACAAATCCAATCCATGCTCAGATAAATGGACCCCATCTTGCCAAAAGAGCTCCGGCCTGTTCCATCTAATTTCAGGATGGCAGAGCCAAACCCCACCCAGTGGGGTAATCCATTTTCTAACCTCCCCATTAACCTTTTTCCTAGCTCTATCCACCGCCCTAGGATTAATGGCTCCCGGCCACTTAATCCTCTGTAACAACTCTGAAAAAACCAAAATGGTCTGCGGGAACAGCTCCCTCAACCTGACCCAATCCTGTCTTATCATGATTGACAGGTCCAACCCAGATCCCCTTGAAAAATCATTCTCACCCAGATGGATTAAAATCACATCCGGGTGAGGTCTATGAGCCCAACCCAACAGTAAGGGCATAAGCTGGGGCCACAGCATCCCTCGTCTACCCTTCCACACAACGCAACCCTTTGGGGCCAAGCCTAGCTGTGTACCCCAGCTAGATGCCTGGACCCGTTTTGCAGCCCACCTGACAAAACTGTGGCCGATGATCCAGATTCCTTTTCCCTGGGGATTACGGCCACCTCCTATGAAAAAAGGAATTAAAAGAAATCATCACTTATCTCGCCCGAGTCAGAGTCTACAAGACCGGAAACGGGCGAACATATGACTTAAAAGCCCCAGACCGCCATCTACCTACCCTCTGAATCTCCGGGGGGTGGAAACCGGCCGCAGCCGCCGCAGAGGCTGCACCGATCCGAAATGAATGGGACCTGAAAACCACCCCGGCCAACCCCAGCAGCCCGAGGCAACGCTTTAATACCGCTAAAAATTGATATCGGGTCAAAGGGAGACCCGACTGGTGTATGAACAATGAGCCAGACAAACCTGGTCTGACCTTCAAATAATTTTCTGTGCATACCACCGGGCAAATAAGCGGTTCAATCGATCGTGCTAACACCACCTTAGTGCCCCTTCCCAACTGATCAGTTTTGGAAAAACGGATGCTAATCTCCATACCCACCCCCGTCATGGATATGTCCCCAACTTGCAATTCTCTCCCAGAACTATCATTCCGTGACTTAACCACCAACTCCCCAATTCGCATAGCCCCAAAAAAGGCAACCGCAAACGCTGCCCGAAACAAACAAACCTCCGCGGGATCACTGCAAACCTCCCTCAATTTACTCACTACATCGGCCAAATTCCTGGGGGATAAGGGGACCCTATTATCAACCCGCACGGGGCCCTGTCTTTTCCATGACGTAACCATCGCCTTAAGAACTGAGGACACCTCGGCATCCTGAACTCCCACTAACTTAGCCATGAAAGACAAAGCGGACCATCTGGTGGCTATGGTACCCGGAGCTAACCCTTTCCTATGCAATTCAAGTCCGAACTGCACCCTCTGGGCAAGCGGCACCGGGATCACCAACACCCACCCGCGGGACCGGGCAAACCCTAAAAATTCCCTGATCGCTCTCTCATATGCCAGCCACGTCACAGGGGACACGGAACCCTTCACCGTGTCCATCAGCTCTAGCCTCCAAGGCTCCAAAGCTGTCTGGGGACGAAGTCCTGCTCTTTCCTCGCAAAGGGAGCGAGCTCCCAAAAACGCTGCATCTGCAAACGAGAGAGAGCATCAGCTATCTCATTCTGGACTCCTGGCACATGTCTCGTAGAAAACACTATATTATGCTGCAAACACCATAACACGAACACCCTAACGAGGCGCATAACTCTCTCAGACTTGGAGGACAAAGAATTAACAACATGAACCACAGCCAAGTTGTCACACCAGAAAACAACACTCTTATCCCGAAAACAGTCCACCCATAAGTGGACAGCAACCACTATAGGAAATAACTCTAAAAAGGTCAAGTCCCTCAAAATTCCTGAGTCCTCCCACCGTGCAGGCCATCTCTCAGCACACCAACGACCCTGAAAATAAATTCCCAACCCAGCCGCACCGGCTGCATCAGAGTGGACCTGCAATTCTGCCTCCAGCAAAAACAGGTCACGCCACACACTAACCCCATTGTGAGACCTGAGAAACTCAAGCCAAACGTCCAAATCTTCCTTCATCTCCTTTGTAACCCGGATATGATGGTGGGGCAACGACACCGTTGTTGTCCTAGCGTATAACCGTGATAGAAAAGCCCGACCTGGAGCGACAACGCGGCAAGCGAAGTTTAACTTACCAATCAATGACTGCAGCGCTCTTAACGTTATCTTACTGGCAGCTCTACAAGCCTGTACCTCCTTCTGCAACTCAACAAGCTTACCCTCAGGCAGCCGCGACAACTCCCTGACCGAGTCTAATTCTATGCCTAGATAAGTCATCACCGGTGCAGGACCCTCAGTTTTCTCCTCTGCTAAAGGCACCCCGACTAACTGAGCCACGTCCCTAAACAAACCTAACAAATCGCCACACGTCGAGGCACCCGCCTCCCCTACGAACAAATAATCGTCTAAATAATGTGTCACGCGACCAGACCGCGCCCTCCGCTTCACAATCCACTCCAATGCCGTGCTAAATTTCTCAAAGGCCGCACATGAGATGGAACATCCCATGGGCATAGCCTTGTCATAATAGAACTGGCCCCGAAATGCAAACCCCAATAGGTCAAAATCCCTAGGGTGGACTGGCAAAAGGCGAAATGCAGATTTGATGTCGCTCTTTGCCATCAGGGCCCCCTTTCCACATTCACGAACCAGCTCTACTGCCACATCAAATGAAGCATACTGCACCGAGCAAATATCATGCGGTATCGCATCATTCACAGAAGACCCACGAGGATATGACAAATGGTGAATAAGCCTGTACTCCCCGGGTGCCTTCTTAGGAACAATACCCAACGGTGAAACTCTTAAATTATCCAATGGCAAACTGTTAAACGGGCCAGCAACTCTGCCCTCCACAACTTCTTTATGTATCTTCCTTCCAACAACTTCCTCCAAACCCTTCACCGATTTCAGGTTTTGCGCAAACATGCGCTCGCGAACCCCTTGGAATGGAATCTGAAAACCGTAACGGAACCCATCAACTACATAACACGCGACCCCCTTTAACGGGTAATCGACCAACAACTCCTTAAGAACCCACCACTTAACTGGCGTTGGTGCCCTTGTTAGCACCTGCTTGGGGGGGACCGCCACCTCGTGTTCCTCCCCCAGGAAAGGGGCGCTTACCCCTCTGTCCCCCACCCTTTCGTCTATTGCAGGTAGAAATGGGGTGGGGCCCGCCGCACTGCAGGCAGGAGTGCCGAAACCTGCAATTGGCACGAAAACACCTAGATCCTTCATTAAAGTCCCAGCATGCCAACCCAGGACCACCTCTTTTGGGCACCTCGCCTCGAAAATTATCTGTGGGCTGTCCCCCACCTTTCACTATGACATGACCACTATCTGTTCTGGCGACATCTTTCTCCTGGATGCATTCTATCCAGAGGTCATGATCTTTTACATCCCATTGTACGTCCGGCGTGATGGAGGCATTTTGCCGAAACGCCTCATCGTATCTTAGCCACCCAAACCCTTCCTTAGTCAGGTAGGCCCGCCTCACGATATCAAAATATTTCCAGAGGGCCACCGCCCGCTCTGGAAACGCCTGCATGAGTACGCCGGCATAAATTATAAATGCCGACTCCCAGTTGGCCCAGTTCCTGTCTATCTTTCTTCTCTTTGCCCTTTCGTACTCCCTGGGCTCGAGTTTCGCATTAGGATCCGGCACCGGATCACAAAACAAAATTGTAAATAAATCAATGTACTCCCCTTTCCAAATCTTTTCCCGTGTGGACTGAGATAGGTGCACACCTAAGGGAGCAGAGACCCTCGCGTAACCTCCACGCAACGGGGGGACTTCACCAGCTGGCACTACCGGCGCCGCTGACGTCCCCGCTGTACTTCCTGCTATTACCTGAGCTTGCCCTTGGGGAGTCAGACCGAGCCCAGCCTGACCAGGACCCCCTCCTGCCGCTTCTGGCTGGCCAACTAGGCCCACCTCCGATTGCGGGCGCCACACATTGCCAACCCACAATAACCTGTTGGGGTCCTGTTGCACCCGCAGTTGACCCAAACCGCCCTGCCCCAACGATGGCATGACTGGTGCAGGCTGCTGCACTTGTGCCCCAGCTCCCAGGCCCACCGTCCCCTCCGCTTGCGAGGGTGGCACCTGGCTGGCAATGGGCGGGCACACCGTCTCAGTTTCCCTTCCCAACAATCGGGACCCCCGAGATGCTACGCAGTCCCCCATCACTGCACCACTCAGACCGACATACTCACCATCCATTGCATTTGTGACCACCTGCGCAGGTAATCCCATTTGGGGCGGTGTGACGTGAGACACACTCGCTGTCGCCACTCGACCCCCTGCCTCCAGTAAGGCTGCAATCCGGGACATCTGTTGCTCCATGCGGTCCACCTTTCTTGCAAGTTCATCGACAGCTTGTCTACTCGCCCCAGCAGCACCGTCAACTGCTGCTTGACCATGCACACCTGCTGCGCTCCTGCTAGGCTGAGACAGAACAGATCCAGGGTTACTGACAACTCCCGTTGCAGCTGCACCCCCCATTTGCCTAGGAGCAGCATTCAAAAAACCAGCCTCCATCATTCTCCCCATGACTCCATCCCATGCGCTCATCCTAGCCTCCAACGTCTGCAACAACCCATGCTCCTGACTGTCCTGACACGCATCACCTGATGCAGCCTGGCCTGGCTGCCAGGATTGCACTGCCACTAACAGCCCACCAGGTGGCGTGGGACCCCCTGTTTGCAAGGCGGCACCAGCCTGCCTCAACAATTCCTCCATGGCAGAAGGCCCAGCCATCTCTCCTGCACCCCCTCCTACTCCTGCTGTGCAGGCCCTGCTCCCATCCACCATCTGGCCCTGTACAGGGACTTAAACCTTCCAACTGGCCAGTTGGAGGAAACCCCTGCACTGCCGTGTCGACTCTCCCCGAGTCACTACCTCCATCCCCAACCCTGGAACCTGTGGGGACACCAGCCCCCTTTGTCCCCTTCCTCCTACCCATTTGGCTAGGCCTGTTCCTCACCCCCCACAGAGCTACACTCCCCCCTCCACACAATCCAGGTGGTGGGCACCCCACTCTGGTCCAGATACTTCAAAGCTGAACCCTGGCCGGAGGGGAGGAGTGGTTGGGCCCTCCGTTCACAGTGGAGGGGTGGGGGGTTAGGGGCAATCCTGCCCCGCTACACAACACCCTTCAGGCAAGCACCCCGCTTGCCTGCTGTCCCGCCCCACCGCCTGACAATTCCCCGAGCCCAAGTCAAACAGCGAGGGGGGGGCTCCCGCCCATCAAGAAAACCCCCGACACAGCTGGAAAACCCCCTTTTGCCACCCTGCCTCCCTGCTCCCAACTGCCCCACATGTACAAAAGGAGGGGGAGGTTAAAAGGGGGGGGGAATCCTTATCCCAATCCCGGGAGCACCGACAAAGCCGTCCTCTTCAGCAGCGCACCGCCAACCAAGTGAGGGGCTGCCCGGCGCGCTGCACCACGTGGCCTCAACCGGTCAATCAGAAGAGCGCATTTTTCGTGCCACAAACCCCGCCGCTGCAAACTGCAATCCAGACGGATTGCAGCTTGCTCCTCGTGCGGCCAGCTTGCTCCGTCCCCACGCCAGCGGGAAAGAACGGGACGCCACCCTGCTGCCTCATTCCTTTAGCGGCGGGCCCAAACTTCCCCCGCAGAGCACAAGGCGCTTAGCGGGGGGAATTGGATTGCTCCTTATATAAGAACATACGACAAATCTGTTTAGAGCCAATATGGGAAGAGAGAGAGCACCTCCCAGTATGCCATAAATTTGAGCTGTTGCTGAATACGTCAGATGAGAAAATTATGAGAGCAGTAGTATCTTTTGCTTTTTTAGTTGCGAGGATTCGAGATGATGTGGTGACATAAGGAAATAAGTGGGATTTATATGTGTGATGCTTTATACAGCGCACCTGTTGCTTAATTTTTTCCTGCCTATATAGATGAATGTATTGTATGTGGATAAATTATGCTTTCACTTCTGTTTTTGTTTGTTTTTATTGGCCATGGCAAAAGCTAGAGCCTTAATACATAATAATAATAATAATAATAATAATAATAATAATAATATTGTTATTATTTTATTATTATTATCTTACCAACGAGCTACAATTTAAAAAATCACTTGAATTACTGTCATAAGCTGAAACAGGTGGTACCATGATGTGCAATTTAAATACAAATAGTTAAATTAGATCACCTAGAACAAAACCCCACCCAAATTATTTTTGAAAAGTCATTAAACGATCCAATTCTTAATTCAGATAAAATGTGTTAACTTCATGATTTGGAAAAAAACCCAGACACATACAGTCAATACAAATGTCAAACAAAAAATAAAACTGATACAAAATATAGTAGTTTTAATAAATCTATTATTTTTGCAGAAATTCAATTGAGTTCTTTTTTGGGGATTTCTGAAAGTTGAGGAAATTTAAAAAAAAATCTTGCTTAACTATTGGATTTTAGCTATCAATTCCCCAAACCTGTCAATTTTCACAACATTTAACTTTCAGAAAACTAAAAACATTCAGATTTGTGTCCGTTTTTCCACTTACCAACTTGAACAAAAAAAAATTAATGATTTAAAAAAAACAAAAAACAGTTTTTGTTTTCATTTGTGGGAGATAAACTGAATATTCGCTAGCTCAATTCAAATATGCTGCAAGAGACAAAGTTGTAAGAGGCATATCTAGCTATCTCATTGTTGTGCTACAAATGAAAATTAATATTATGCTTCCAGAGAATTCTCTCCCATTCTGTAGCAAATAAAAAAAGAATTATACGATATTATACTCTAAGGAAAAATGAGGCTAGTGAGGCAGAACTTGATCAACAATTGCCCTGTTGTACACTGATAATGCCCTATAAATTGTTAATGACACCAATCCTGGACAGTACTTCAAAATCCAAGCAGCTCCTTCAAATGATTCAGTAAAGTTTAGGGGTGGGACCCCGGGCCCAATACCGGCTACCGGATTTACCGGTTACCGGTTTCCCGAAAACCGGATTCCCGGTTTAAATCCGGTATACCGGTACCGGATTTATTGCATTGGTTTCAATGGGGCGCTGTGTCCCCATTGAAACCAATGAAATAAATTAAAATAAATTCCCTCCCCCTCCCAGGCTGCGCGGGTGGAAGGGGGGACACCCCCCACCCACCCTGCCCAGCCTGGCTTTTTGTTTAACAAAAGAGTAAGCGACCCCCGAGGCGAGGCGAGGCCCCCCCCCAGCACCAGCGGCCGCGGCGTCCCCGCAGCCGCCGGTAAGTATGACCCTGACCCGATCCCTGGGGGGGGGGTTTAACACCCCCCCCCCCAGGGATCACCCCTACTAAAGGCTCAGTGCGCCGCTTCACTTACCTTTGGGAGCTCCGGCGGCGGCGGGCGGTCCGGCGGCCTCAGCGCCGGCTGTGGCTGCCGGCGTCAGGACGCTGTAGGCCTTCCGGTGAACTTCCGGGTTTCACCGGAAGGCCTAGAACGTCCTGACGCCGGCAGCCACAGCCGGCGCTGAGGCCGCCGGACCGCCCGCCGCCGCCGGAGCTCCCAAAGGTAAGTGAAGCGGCGCACTGAGCCTTTAGTAGGGGTGATCCCTGGAGGGGGGGGGGGTGTTAAACACCCCCCCCCAGGGATCGGGTCAGGGTCATACTTACCGGCGGCTGCGGGGACGCCGCGGCCGCTGGTGCTGGGGGGGGGCCTCGCCTCGCCTCGGGGGTCGCTTACTCTTTTGTTAAACAAAAAGCCAGGCTGGGCAGGGTGGGTGGGGGGTGTCCCCCCTTCCACCCGCGCAGCCTGGACTCGGGGAGGGTTTTTTTTAAAAAAACTTTTTGGCTGGGGCTTTAAATTTGTTTTACATTGCAGCCATTTTTAAATGGCTGCAATGTAAAAAAAACCGGTACCCAGAAATCCGGTACCGGGGCCGGAATACCGGGCCGAATCCGATAATGCCGGTACGCCCGATACCGGCATTATCAGATACCGGATTCTACCGGTTTCCCACCCCTAGTAAAGTTCCAAGATCTACTGTATCAAGAGCAGCAGAAAGATCTATCAGCAGAGTACTGTAATTTAACTTGAATCAGCAGCTAGAGATAAATCATTTGTGACCTTAAGTAAAGCAATCCTAGTGGTGTGGTACTCCCTGAAGTCAGGCCAAAACCTCTCCTATAATCCGTTCCCAGATAAAATTGCTTGCAGTTAAAGGGCATCCACTTTCCCCAGTTCTCTCCCATCCCAAAAAGGAGTGTTGGTACGGTATCAGTGGGTGTTTTTACACACACATTTCTCCTGAATGTTTGCTGTAACATCCAGAGCTTTCTGTGTGTCTAAATCACTCATCCAGATCTTAAACATCTGGATCTTTGAACTTCTGCGTGAAACTTCTCCCAGAACTTTTGTGTGTAAAAGGTTCTCCTGGTAAACTGCTTTGCTCCAGGCAGCTGTGGTTACTTGGATGGCATTCAGACATTCAGTTTGTCTGAATTTTACAAAATTTGAATGTATCTTGTATGCCTGAAGTCCCTAATTAGAAATATTGTTGTTAATATCGCACCTAAGAAATCCGCAGTTCAAAGCTAGTTAAACCTACCTTTATGCTGTCTGATTGAAATAAATCCGCTCTTTACAGCAGTGTGAAAGTGACATTGTATTCGGTATTAACTGGTGTTAAATATTTCCTGCATGTGAAGGCAACTTTGCTTTCAAGTGCGCTGTTTTACTCCTGCCCCTATGGGATGCAGCAGCACAATGGGGACACTGATTAATCGGACTGGGAGATAATGCTGTTTGTTTACAAACAACTCTTCCCCATGTGTGTGATCACATGGGGAGGAGTTGTTTGTAAACAAACAGCGTTATCTCCTGATCCATTGGGTGTCCCCGCTGGTGCTGCTGGAGCACTACTAGGAGGCAGAGGCAGGTGAGGGATGGGGTCTGGAGCCAGGGAGGGGAGGTAGAAGAACTTATTGGGGGAGAAGCTGGCTACAGCCTGCTGCCCAGCCATACTGTAATTTCCTGTAATTGAACCGCACTGAACAGGTGGATAAGCATGCGCTCCAAGAAGGTCTGAATGCATTATTTCGCTGTTGGGAACAACGGTATTGCACGCATGTGAATGCATCTGGCATTGTTAACAGCAAACTAGAGAAAAATGATTTTTTTTAAAATCCAGATAATTGCTGCATGTGTGAATGAGCCCTTGGTTTCCATGACAACCTGTCACATTTACAGCTGCGGTTACTTTAGGCTGCCTCAGGGCAGTGTTTGTGTGTAGAATGCATCCAGGAACTGCCTCAGGGCAGTGTGTGTGTGAGAAATGAATCTGGAACTTACTTGTGGACTTCTAAAGCCAGAAGATTGAAACATCCAGAACTTTAACGTGTGTCTAAAAATGCCCAGTAGGTTGGCCAGAATTTGGTAAGAGGAGATGGGAAAGCTTTTGCCATTTCAGCTGTAGCGAAAGAAGCTGAGAGTATCAGGAGTTCAGGAATACTTCCAAAAGGGGAAAAAAACATTAACCACGTTAGCTATAAATGCAGCAATACACTGTGAAAGGTTGTCCGTAACCAGCCACATGGGCAAAGAGTAGCAAACAAGAAGTAATGGGGCATCTCAGCTGTATGATTTCAGCAAGGAATAAGTAGGGTGGCAGGGAAAACAGCTACAGTGGGGTTCTTGAAAATACACAGAAGCATCTACTATTACAAGAGAGAAAAAATAAACAAACCCAGGTCTAGACACTGCTCTGAGGTGTAGCAGCTAGGTTGGAATGAGCTCCCTGCTGCAGAAAATGGAATGTCCCTCCCAGCTGGTGGCTATAGCAAGGAGCATGAGTCCCCCCAAGTTTGTGAGTTCTCATGCAGCTGCACCTCCTGTCCTTATTATACTTACACCATTGATACTGCTGTCATATTAATTACCAGAAGTAATGCTGAACAGCTGCAGCTGATTAAAAATTTGCTCTGTACTTGCCGAGTTCCTCGCAGGAGGCAGCTGAAGGATTTGTGCACAAGAAGTGATTTGTGGTTCAAAGTGTGATCAATAGTACGAAATAAGGCTTCAGGTCTGGTTTTCTCATTAGCAGTGAGATGAGAAGAACAGAGCTTGCTGGAACAAAAGCAATGTGATATGACTCTACTGGAGCTTTGTGCAACAGGAGACGAATTTCAAGAACAGACACCCTTTGAAGCCGCTCCAAATTGTGAGTTACTATCTTCTTCCACATCAGGTTCTGTGAATTCTGGTGCGGATAAGGAGCCATAGACTAAGGATCTGGAAATTACCCAGTGAATTGCAGAGAGAAACCAATCTTATAAACGGAAAGATATATATGGAGAAGAAGAATGATAAGAATGAATAAAATATAGTTCTTTCATTTAATCCCTCTAACTTGAAAGGACCTCATCCTCAAAGCATTGTCGTTGCTAGGAGCCTTCCAAATGTCCATGGATTGCTCTCATAGTACAAAAACTGTAGCATCCTAATGGATATTTGTATGGAGCGCTTCCTGAAACCCTTGACAGTGGTGGCGGAGTGATGAATTTCTAGGGGGCCGGGGGAGTCAGTGGTCAGTGCAGGTGGAGAGGTTGGGGGGGATGGACCTATGTGGCCCAGGGAGCACAATTAGTTGTAGATATATTAGATATAGATATATTAGCTGTAGATATATTAGATATATAGATATTAGTAGATACTAGGCTTTTTTATTGTATATATTAGCATTAAAGGGTAGGAATAGGATAGATACTTAGAACACATAGCAGATAGAAGTTTATTGATATAGATACTTAGATAGGAATATATTGCATACAGTATAGGTTATTAGGTGTAGGTTTAGGTTAGACATACATATTAGTACGTTTTCATATTGTCATTGTGCACTAGTTATTACTACTGCATTATAATGAGAAAGGGAGGAAAGAGTTCAGCTTCTGAGAAGTCTGGAGCAGGTGTCTGCTGGCACTTCTGCCATGAGTGGCAGCCCACAACAGAAATGATACGGAAAACAAAATCATCATCGCTCAAAATCGATACCGATAATGACACCAATAACAAATAATGAATTTTTGTTATTAACGATAACAAAAAGTACAGTTTTTAATAACAAAAAACATAAACAAAAACGAAACTTGACATGGGTTCCTGGTGCACCCCCCTAACTTCCAGCATGCACCGCACCGCGCACACCCTAGAAATGCCCCATTGGAGTAGGGTCATCCAGGGTCTCCTGCACGCCTCTTGTCCAGGCAGGCAGGTCCCCACGCAGTCGCACAACGGCAGTGGCTCCTGTTATTTGTAGTCTATAAATAAGTGCCACAAGTGGCTCCAGCACACCGCTCACCTGGCTCTCAGAGCATGCTGGAGGGACTACATTTCCCAGTATGCAGAGAGCTCAGCAAAGATGGCAGCGGACGGCCCAATCCGAACTCCCTCCCAAGTCCTGACTGAGACCCAGAATCAGAGCAGCCCTGGTAGTGGCTGGCGGCTGCAGTGGCAGCAGAGGAAGCTCATGCCCCTCCTTGCCCTTAGGCTCTGCTGCCTGTGATCCTTGAACCAATGGACTTCAAACATGCAAATGAACTGATGGAGGAAGAAGGGTGAATTGGTTCAGCTGCTGTTGTCATAGCCAACAGTGTTAGTGTTTACAGTGGTCTGATGGGAGGTGGTGGGGCATTCTGAGATGAAAGGAGAGCAGAGGCAACTTGACATCAGGAATGTGTGGTGCAACCTCTGGGAGAGGGCTAGTAGCTTGATGTGGAGAGGAGATCCACATGGAAAGAGAAGATCAGTGGCATGACATGGCAGGGTTAAAATATCTCAGGCCTCTTTCACTCTCATGCCCATGCAATTTCATGTGTACTTTGCTGGTGAATAGTAAATAATCTAAGCAAGGGAGAGTTCTAGAGGTGGGGACAAACTGAAAATGTTGGATCTACTGAAGTGAGCTAGTACAGTAAGGAAAAATGGCACTGGGTTAACCCTAATGCAGTGGTTCCCAAACTTTTTGTGACCAAGTACCCCTTTTCAAGTATCCCAATGAGCCGCAGACCCCCACCAAATTTACATAAATTTGCATAAGACCCCCCTCTAAATTTGAATACTATTAGTGGTGGAAGAAGACTCCCTTAGCTTCCGCTCAAAGAAACTGGTATCTTTATTAGTAAACTGAGAGTGTTTAGTTTCCAGGTGCTGACGAAGATTAGCTGGTTTCATACTCTCATTCGACAGCACCTCATAACATAGAACACACTGTGGACGTGGCTCTTCAGCCGGACCAGTAGACGTGAAACCCATTTTTATGTAGTTTGGGTCATAGCGCCTAACTTTTCTGCAAGCTACAGATGCCTCCAAAGAATCACTACTTTGACATTTTCGACTGGTGCTGGGAACTTCATGAATTTTTTGTCTACCCTTCCTTATCTGGCAAGTTTGCTGCCTGTCCTTCCTGCTCTGTGAACCTCACTTTCTTTAGCCACCGGTTCATGGTATCAATTCACCAGCCTAAGAGGACAATGCAGAAGAGAAGATCAAGCCAACAGCAATGTTTGCCAGCCTCTTATTACCCTCCAATCAACAGCCATCCCTTCTCCAAGTTTATTTCACCCCTTCATACCCCAGTATGATTTCTCCCCAGCCACCCTTTTCCATGTTTATTTTTCGCCTTTCCTACCTCAGTATGATTTCTCCCCAGCCATCCCTTCTCCATGTTTATTTTTCACCCTTCCTACTCCAGTATGATTTCTCCCCAGCCACCCTTTTCCATGTTAATTCCCCCCCCACTTCATTCCCGCCCGCCTCCTGGCTCCCTCCCATGCTCCAGCCTCACCGGAGTTTCGAGCCCAGACTAAAACTACGGGAGATTCAGAGCGAACCCCACACCCCCGGCTACCCCCTCCTCTGCTCTGCCGCTGTCACATGGTGCCAGGGAGGTGGGCGGTGGGTGGGTGATGCTGATGTCCCCCAGCCCAGCAGCCGCAGCAGGTCTGGCTCAAGGAGGATGTGGCTCCTCGCCGCTACAACTTTCTGTGGATTGCTGCTGGCTCCTCCAGTTAAGTAGGGTGGGAGGGAAGCGGTCTCTCCCACACCAGGCTGCACATTGCAGCCCCAGGCTTGTTGGGCTGGGCTTGCAGACAGACGTCCCTCCTGGGAGTGAGGCAAGCCACACTGCAAAGTTCACGCCCGCTGCCCGCTTGCAGCCTGCACCTGCTCATTTTTCAAACCCACTGCTTTGAAGGGATTGCTGAGGGCAGAAGTGCCTTAATGCTTCTAAGTGCCTTAGTGCCAGAAGTGACTTCTGATGAGGGCAGAAGGGTCTAATGCTACGTTGTCATAATGCAGCCACTAAACCTTATGTTCTAGAAGCTTCTCCAGCAGTTCCTCTAATTTGAATTCTTGCAGCCTGTAGTGATCTACTTAGAAATTATGTCTTTTCATAACCCAACATGAAAAAGCAGTTATGAATAAACCAAACAAATAAGCAACTTCACGATCTAAAGCAACACCATATGGACTGTTTTTGTAACAAACTGTTGAATAAGTAGGGATGGGAATTTGGACTAATTTACAGATTTGGATTAATTACAGATTCATATCTCAAATTGTACAGATTTTTGGATTTACGGATTTGTATTTACAGATTAATTTTCCCATTGACTTCAATGGGAAACCAGTCCGCCAGTCATTTCAATGGAGAAATGAGACAATTGAGACAAAAGATGAAGCCACAGGAAATGTTAACTCACTTTGGAAAGCATTATCCCATGCTGGGAAACGTTAGCATGCAGTGCAGTGAATCATATGACCAGAGGCCGCCAGATGTTCACCCCACGCTACCCCGGCATGGGCAGCCGACTGCTACGCAATGTGTCTGCTGGAGAAGGCTGGTAATGCATTCCAGCAAAGTAAAGTTGTCCAAGGTGAAATAACACTGCCAAAAGTGGGTTAATGGGCCATCTTCCATGTGACTGGCCCATGCAGCCCTGCTGCGAGGTGGGACTAAGGAGAAGGCCTGGAGAAGTACTCCAGGCCCCACCTGCTCAGCAGAGCTGATTAGGGGAATGGGGGCCTTGGAGGAACGTGCCTGATTTTCCTGCTTGCCTAACAGCTAATTGGGGGAGGGGAGCCCTGGAGGAGCACGACTCATGACTCCAAGAGCCAGGCCAGCTCAATGCAATAAAATCCACACACTAAAACACAATACAAATAAACCATGCATATAAAACAACAAAACCCCTACTCGATATTCTTGCATTCTCTCCTTCAAACCCTTTTCTCTCCCAGAGGGTCACTGAATTCCTCTCCCCCTGCAGCCCCATAATACAATTAAATAAAAAACAAAACAAAATCTTAAACAACTCCCACTGTCACTTACAACTAAAACCTCCTTCCTACCACCTTCTACCCCCTTAGACAACTACCAGACCCCAAATCCTCATCCCTCTGTCAGTCCCTCCACACACTTAACCCACACAACTCAAAGCCAGCCCTCCAACACCCCACACATAGCCCATCACCCACTCTCTCTGTCAATAGTCCATTCCTTCTAATATCATGATTATTAGAATGTATGGCCCATTCAAATGAAAAGCGGATTGGTTTCCCATTTAAGTCAATGGGAAAATATGGATCTATGAATATGGGAACCCATAATGCTGTGAATTTCAGATTAATCTGTAATTGCCATTTTCGAACAGTTACAGAGTAATCTGAAGCTATAACGCTCATCCTTGTTAATAAGTAACAATGTTGCTATCCTGACTTGGTTATGCACAAAAAATTCCCATTGATACTTTAAGAAAGTTGAGATACCACCACGGTCTATGTGTACCCCTGGGGTAGGGGTGAGAAAATTCAATCATCTTCAGGATTTTGGCCAGAATTTTTATCAATGGATAGTACTAACAACTGCGGTATCTCTGACATTGTATGGTGCAAACTGTATTTTTAGGGCCACCTAATGGTGCAAATGCAGATCTAAAAATATTTATTATGGAAGAAAAAATAGAATGTGCTAGCAGCATTTATGGGTGATAATTTAGCCCATAAAATATCTGTTTAATGCCATATAAAACAACTGTAGAGGACATTACTGCTGACTTGGAATATTTCAACTTTAAGATGTTTGTAAAGTTGTCATTTCCAATATGAACATTCATTTAAGCTGTGTTTTAGATGTGTGATACTTTTTAAATTGGACACAATTGCATGCAAAGCACTTCTAGAAGTTATGTATTTGAATGTAATAGTATTTAAGTTAATCTCTAATACTGGGATGCTTTTTTTAACCTCAGGGTCATGAAACTGTTTTCCAGAGGTTGTGAACTTGTATACAGAATCTAAGTTGCTTCCAAGCCCTTCTGGTTGTGAAGATAACCTTCTGAATGTAAACAGTTGCTGTAAGTATGATTATTGAATACATAGTATTTCTGAATGTGCGATTCATTACATTTTCAGCAAGAATGTAATGATGGTACTTTATCAATGTGAAATTTAAAAATGCAGATGTGATTAATGGGTGTCTATTGTGGCTAATTAGGCAATAATAAATTTTAAAAATCGAAGTGAATATTGCAGAATTTGAATTGGGAAGGCAGCCTATGTGAAACTGAAAGATTACTATGAGTTCTTGAAAATAGGCGCAGAAGACTACCATTACAAGAGAAAAAGAACAGCTGGTTTTTCACACTTAGGAAGGAAATGTTGGTGAATGTTGCAGAACATGGGTGTAGATGTAACACCTATTTTTAAATAAATAAATAAATAAATAAATGGTATGAATCTCTCCGGACAGGGAACTATTTCTAATTAACGATCACTACTAGTATACTTGGATGTTTAGTGGAATTTGTTAGGCATAGGACATTTGTATGTTAATAGAACTTATGTCTTTGTCGACCTTTATTGATTTGATTTGGCTTGCTTTGTAATTACTGTGTCTGATTTTGTGGTTCCAAGCCTGCTAATGCAGGAATTGTGTTGGTTGTATGTTGGTTTTATGTTGGGCCAAGACTTTGGCTAGTGCCCGAATAAAGTTTTATATATATATAAATAAATAAATAAATAAATGGTATGAGTCTCTCCGGACAGGGAACTATTTCTAATTAACGATCACTACTAGATATGTTGCTAGTGCTATATAAATATGTAACAAAAATAATACAGGTGTGTCTATGTTGCTAGGCCAAACATTATTGGATCCTTACAATATAACCAAGGTTCTGAATGTGGCCCTCCTGTACGCTAGAGTGTAGTGTCCACTAATCAGCATTTCTATTCGAAATGGGTGGAGTTGATCCTATTTTTGACTCGCTCAGTTCAGCCAGCTGGATCTGGAAGGAGCAGAAATAGGGATCTGTTGATGCTGCTGCCCTAATATTGAGGAGGGTTGTCTCTCCCATTCTAGGGAAATCCACTACTACTTATCACTACTTATCATTTCTATAACGCCACTAGTCATACACAGTGTTATACAGATACACACAATATAAAGACAGTCACTGCTCCATGGAGCTTACACCTAAACCTTGGGTGTAATCCAGGAAAGAAACTTCCCACCTGTAACAACCTTGCTTCCTCAACCCAATTTTTACGCCGATGTATTTTGTTGATTTGTGGTGGCTCTGTAAGTTTCTTTAATTTTTGTAGTCTATATGGTTGCTTACTTGTATTCTTGAAACATTTTGGACAAGAAAGACACTTAGTATTTAGGACTGATTTAGGACTTAGTATTGGGGACTTGTGCTGGGGTGTAGCTCTGTGTAAAAGTAGGGAAAGAAATTAAGAATATCGAAAGCAGTGCCAACAACACTCATTATTTTATTTTGAGACTTGTAAGTAGGGGTGTGCACCAGGGACCCATGTTATTTTTTGATTTTTGTTTTTCATTATTAAAAACCATCATTTTCATTATCGTTAATAATAAAATGTCATTATTCGTTATTGGTGTCTTTATTAGTATTTGTATTGATTTTGAGCGATAACAAAGATTTTGTTTTTGGTATCATTTCCATTGTGGACTGCCACCAGTGGCAGAAGTGCCAGCAGACACCTGCCCCAGACTTCTCAGAAGATGGACTCCTTCCTCCCTTTTTCATTATAATGCAGTAGTAATAATAAGTGCACAATGAAAATATGAAAAATTACTAATATGTATGTCTAACCTAAACCTTACTATATGCAATATATTCCTATCTAAGTATCTATATCAATAAACTTCTATCTGCTATGTGTTCTATCTAAGTATCTCTATCCTGTCCCTATTTTTTAATGCTTATATATATAATAAAAAAGCCTAGTATCTGTCTGTCTACAACTAATATATCTATATATAATATGGGCAGGGGGAGGCAGACGGGGAAGGGGAAAGGAAAAACCCATAAGGTATATCTAATCTCTATATTTTCTCTATCTGTAATCTATTCTAGTTATCTAATCTATATACCTAAACCTCTGTCTGTACAGGGGGAGACAGACTGGAAAGGTAAAAGGTAAAATAAAGGGTATAAGGAAAGGTATGGTATAACACTGAGGGTTAGGGAAGATTTTAGTGCAAGCACCAGAGGTCTATAGATGCAGCCTGACACAGCAAGAGCTAACACAGAACAAGAGACAAACAGCCTGCCCCTGCGACTAAAGGGTTGCAGTGCCCTTCCCAGAGCCTCCATGATTGGTTCTGAGAAGCAGGAGGCATCGAGCAATCACAGGGTGCCATTCAACTGCCTGGGAGCTGCTTGAGCTGCTCATTGGCCAGCGATTACATCCATCAGGTCCTTTCCCTCCCATCACAGGCCCAGTTTAAGAGTTCAATACTGTTTCTGGCTCTGAAATGTCTGCTCCCTCCTCCCCTCTCCACATTTCCTTCCAAAAAACACCTGCCAAGCAATAACAAAATCAATGACTGTTGTTATTATTATTGATTTCATTGTTTATCTTCATTATCATTATTGCAATAACGATAAAAATGAGAAGTTATCATCAGTATAACGAAAAAGTTCACACCCCTACTTGTAAATCTTTTATATTTTTCTGTAAGTTCTAACCATATCATTCCCAATTTTTTTTTGCTAGTGTCCCTACTACTACTACTACTATGAATAATAATTTCTATAAGCGCTACTAGTCGTACACAGTGCTGTACAGATACACATAACAAAAACTGCAGATTTATAAAATTAACGTCTGGTTCATTTTGTTATATGGACAGGAACTAATACCAGAGGAGAAAGTTATAGGGTTAGAGATAGCCCAAAACAAGTTTCTCAGACAACTACTAGGAGCCCCACAAGCAGTACCAGGGTCCGTAGTGAGGGTGGAAACTGACTCCTTTTCAATTGGCTCCTTGAAGAAGCGGGCATTGCTGAAATATTGGCTACGCATACTCCACCAGGATGATAGGGCACTTCCCTACCTTTGCCTCATGGAGATGCTTGAAAATACCAGTGGGGCAGTGTATCCATGGCTCTGCTCCCTCCTTATATTCTTAGCTGGGGCTGGATTCTCTGTGCAGGCAATATGGCAGATACCCTTGCCACAACAGAAAAGGCTGCTAATGAAGTGGCTGCAGGATGTGGGCAGGCAGGAGGATATGGTGGCCCTGGCAGGATGGAGGGGCAGCGCCTTGGTACAGCCAGGTCAAAGAAATTTTCGGGCCCGAGGTTTATCTAGACGCAATGGGTTCACGAGAATTGCGCAGGAACTATACCAGGCTGCGGTTCCAGCTCATTGAGACCACTGTGATCCATGCTCGGTATAATGCCTTGCCGAATGACTACAGAAGGTGTATCTGTTACGTGGGTGGTGTTGAATTGATAGAGCACATCCTCTTTAAGTGCCCACTGTATGAGAATATAAGAGGAATATGGATTCAGCCACTTTTTCGTGGGAAGGAGCATTGGGATTTGGTGTTTAAAATAAAATACATATTGAATCTGCCCAGGGTGGATGACCTTACCGTTGTTGCCATTTTCGTGCAGCTCATCTCTAAGATCAGAGCAAAGTAATTGTAGGGGGTCAGGGATGGGACTAACATAATACCTCCCCTCTCCTGTGCAATCAACCTCTCGGAGTTGTTTATTGAAATCCAAAGCAGGTTGGCTCCACTCCATGAGATTACATAGAAAAGGGCCTCAAGCAATCTACGGTACTGTCACATCCATGGAAAGGTTGTAACATGACTGATAACCAGTCCAAGATTGTTTGGGAATGATTGGTAAACTGGCGCACGCTAGTAATTGCCTTTATTAAGGACTAGGGTTACGAATATGTTTTGCTATGTTTGTTAATATTGTATGTGCGTATGTAAGATATATAGTTTTGGGGGGCCATGGCAGAAGCTAGTGTCTGTCAATAAAATTCATTTCATTTCACATAACAAAAAGCAGTCCATGCTTCATGGAGCTTACAGTCTAATCAAGACATAAAGACTAGAGGTGAGACCCAAGGGCAATTACTGGCTACCGGATTTACCAGATACCGGTTTTCAAAAAATCAGATTCCCGGATTAAATCCGGTATATCGGTACCGGATTTATTCCATTGATTTCAATGGGGCACTGTCCCCATTGAAATCAATGGAATAAAAAAATTCCTCCCCCCTCCCCCTCCCAGGCTGTGTGGGTGGAAGGGGGGACACCCCC
>QEPC01003318.1:1787116-1798380 GCA_003113815.1 Sphenodon punctatus
TTTTTAATCCCCCACCTGTTTATTTATTGTGATATACTACCAGCTTATTGATATGTTTTATAGTGGTATTTTAAATGTTTTAAATGTTTTTATTGTTGTAAACCGCCCCGAGCTGCTGTGCAGGATGGGGCGGTATAAAAATCTAATAAATGAATGAATGAATGAATGAAGATGGAGGGGACAGTGGTGGGAACGCCGAGGGGGGTGCTGGCTCCTCCGGTGGGTGGGTGGGTGGGGTCTGCCTTCCTGTAGCCCAGTAGGTCCGGAGTATGGGGGTGGTGTTGGATTCGGACCTCCGTCTGGATCGTCAGGTGAGGGCGGTGGCTAAAGCCGCCTTCCGCCAGCTGTATATAGTACGGAGGCTCCGTCCATCCATCTTCAGGCCTGACCTGGCCACTCTCATCCATGCCTTCATCACCTCGAGGCTGGACTACTGCAACTCACTCTACGTGGGGCTTTCCCTGTTTCTGGTCCGGAGGCTGCAGCTAGTACAGAATGCGGCGGCCTTCTCCTTACAGGGACGGGTCAGCGGAAGCACATTACACCTGTGCTCCACACTCTGCACTGGTTGCCTATAGCGTACTGGGCCAGATTCAAGGTGTTAGTTTTGATCTATAAAGCCCTACATGGTCTCGGCCCCTCATACCTCGGGGACCACCTCGCCCGCCGTGTCTCAGAGCAATCCCTGCGGTCTACTAGGGGTGCCTTCCTGGAGGTCCCCCATGTTAGGTGGGGGGCCACAATGGAACGGACGTTCTCGGTGGCTGGGCTGCGACTCTGGAATTCTCTCCCGGAGGAAGCTCGTCTGGCCCCGGGTCTGCTCGCATTCCACCGAGCCTGCAAGACCTGGTTGTTCACCCAGGCCTTCAGAGGGGAGGGTGGGAGGGAGGGGGGGGGAGATGTTTTTTTAAAAATGTTTAAAATTAATAATTTATTATTGTTGTTGTTTTTAGTGTTGTAAGCCACCCCGGGATGCCATAGGCATGAGGGGCGGCTAATAAATATAACAAATAAATAAATAAACATGACACAATGATGCTCAGAAGGGGCGGGAGAAGGGGGTGCAATCATGGCCCCTTCGATCCCCCCCCCTCCCTCATGCATGTGAGGTGAGGGTGGAAGATGACATGAAGGTGGAGAACAATGCATTTTGGTCAAGGGTGAGGAACCTCAGGCCTGGGGCCCAGATGTGGCCTGTGGGTAGGTATGTTTTAGATCTGATCCCCAGATCCAGATCCAACCCCCAAGCATTGAAAAACTGAGCTTAGGGTAAGCTATGAGAGATGAGAGCATGTGCACAAAGATAGGGGATACCTACATGACACAGATCCATAATCTGGACCCTCCTCTTCCTGAGTGCATTCCTTAAACACCCTCACCCCAAACCTCTGTGCAGCTCTCAGAGGTTGTATTAATTTTCAAAATGACCCATGCAAGGGAAAAGGCTCCCCACCCCTGATCTAGGTCATGGGATCAGGAGCTCCCTGCCTGTGCACCACTGTCAGGTCACTTATATTTCTTGTCCTACTTGCTGCGGCTTCCATATTGTTCCTTTTAATGTGCCTTGCCTCTTCATTTGCAGTCTGGCCAGTGGAGTGCTTGCATGCACTGTTTTCCCAATGTGTCCCAGTACTTTTGCCTAGTTCCACTATGCCCCTCCCCCCCCATATTTCTGTAGAACATTCCTGGCTCCATGCCACCTACCACCCAAATCCAGAGGACTCAATTTTTCACTGTGTGAGTTTGGCCACCTGACTCTGCCCTGAGGATTAGGAAGTTGTTACTGCACAGCACACATTTTCCAGGCTCAGGCCTGGCTTTATCCCTTGAAGAAGGTTGCTACTTCAAAGCACATCTTTCCCTGGTGGTGGACTCTGCTGACCAAGTGTGGCTACCTGGCTTTTCCTCAAGGTGCAAATATTAGAGTCTATGGTGGCTCCACCAGCAGCAGGCCTTGGCTGTGGAGAGCGAGGGAGGGGACGCTCTTGTTTGTAAGCTTTTGTTGGGGGACAATTTGATGCACGACTGTGCACAGAAATAACTGGAAACCATTTTGCAACGCAGAAACAGGCAACTGATGGTAGAGTAGAAAAAGGATATAATTGCAGACATACTTAAATGATCACATGCTTTTTACCTTCCATTCACACTCTAACCTGAGCTACTACAAGGAAGAATCAATACTGGTTGAAAGCACAATGTTAATAATGCTGAAAGAAAACCATTCATTATATTAAAAATGATCTGTATACTTTTTTCTTCCCTCTCAACTCCCAATTAACTACTCATAGCTATAGGTTGTTAGACTTATAGTGACTGGATAGCTCAGGGGACTGGTAATGGATTATGCTTTCCAGTGCTTAGATTGCCAGTTCAAATCTGGGTCAGGTCAATAAAGTCTGTAAGCTATTATCATCTGGTGGCTGTTTGGCCTATGCAGAATCAGCTTGGTGCCCTGAAATAGTTCCTAGACAACAGGTCAATTTAACACCGTTGCCTCTAGCTTGGTTGTCAGTTTTAACAGATGGAACAATTCATGTACCACAAAAGTCAATTGAAGATAACCCATTGACTTCAGTAGGTCTTGTAGGTCTCCATGATTATGGAGAAGGAACCCTTCTCACCCCTAGAGGTGGGCATTCATAATAGTGTCATGGCACATTGGTAATGTGACTTTTGCTGCCTGTAACCATTTTGTTTTAAGGACAGATGGAAGCGTTTGGTCTTCAGGGCCATCAATGTGGCTGTTTGCCTAAACTTTAATATGTGCTAAATTAAATTTTAAAAGAGATAAATTTCATTTCAAATTTTCAATCCTTCAATGTTATGTTTCAGAAGAAACTCATTGGGGACAGATTTTCAGGAGCGCATTTAATTATATATCGTATTGTATCGTTGTATATCGTATATTTATTTATATCCTGCACTCATTTCCGAAGACTCGAGGCGGCCTACAACAAAGTAATACATTTGCCGGAATTTCAATCCCACACAGGGGTCCAGCACACTATATCATTACAATACATTAATACAAATCTCTACAATATCAAAAAATTCACAAACCCTCAATATACCCAATCTGACCACCCCTACACTCAGGCGATGGCCACCACCTCCACATATCCTGCTGCCACCAGGATACTCAGCTGGCTCCAACCCTCTCTCACGGGGAGGCGCCAGCCGACATTACCTCCTTCCACAAACCCTTAGGCCCCTCACTGGACCGAAGGCCTGTAACATTACAATTAACTAAATATATCACATTCCAAATGGTCCACACAGGGACCTCCATTACTAATAACATAACACTTAACCAACTCCATAATCGCATTCCCCTCCTAACCTATATCCCACTCAATCATCTCTCCCACAAAAACAGGATAAGTCCCACCTGCCACTGTCTTATCTCCCATCACCCCCGCAGAAAACCTTACCACCTCCACCCCCCTTTTACCAGGGGGAGGCGGCCCCACAAGACCCACATCACTAATTAATACTAAATCATCTAACTCTTCCCACTCTCCTAATTTCTTACCCAACCCTACCCACGACACCCCATCACAACATCTATGCCCCTCCCCCTTCTTCACAATCCCCCCATAATCCCTCTCCAACATTCTCCTATCCTTAACCCCACAGAAAACCTCTCCTTCATGCCCCTCTCCTTCCCCCCTCTCCTCCTCTTCCAGCAACAAAGATACAACCGCCCCTCTCCCTATCCTCCCTTCCTCCTTCCCCCACCTCCACTCTCTTTCCCAACAAACCTTTCCCCCCTCCCGGCCCCGAAGGGCCCCAAAGGGCCACGCCCTTTGGCCGCAGCCCTTCGGCTGATGGCTGGCGGCTGACGGTGCAGCCGCCGGTCTAGGGCCGTTTTTAGACGAGCGCGGCGGCGCCCGCGCTTGTTTCCAAAAAAGCCGGCAGCTCATTCCACACGAGACGCTGCCGCCGAATACGCGCATGTGCGGCCCGACGCGCATCCATTTCCGGCCGCGTCTGACCAGCCTTGATCGCCGACACGGTCCGTTCGCGCACGGAAATGGATGCACGTCGGCCACGCATGCGCGTATTCGGCGGCAGCGTCTCGTGTGGAATGAGCTGCCGGCTTTTTTGGAAACAAGCGCGGGCACCGCCGCGCTCTTCTAAAAACGGCCTAGGTTTTAACAGCTCCCCAGCACTTCTGGGTTCCAGCGTGGGGGGGGGGGGGAGGGCAGGGGGGGGGCAAAAAGCATGTCCCAAACCCCCTCACCTGTTCCCCTTTTCCCCTTAGGTGACCAGCAGAGTTCCCCAGCCATCGGGACAGTGACAGGAGCAGCAGCGGCGGCGGCGGGGATGCAAGCCCCTGATGGTTTGCATATTCTAACTAGCTGGTTGGACATACACAGACAGGGTGGAAGGTTACAAGACTGCTTTTGATGCACACTTGTTTGGATTTTAAAAGGAGATTTCTTTCACTTCTTTCTCTCTTCCATCTTCTTCCAGTAAAAGAACAAATAAGACAGTTTTGTATTGAGTTGGGGGTGCACGTTTCTTTACTTAACAGGAGTAGGTAAAAATGTATCCAGGTGAGTGGAACTTCTGGACATAGGCTGTTTTTACATGGACGCGCCCCCCCCGCTCAGTGTTTGGGTGGGTGTGTGGCGGGGGGGAGGCAGTCCATATACATGGTTGGGGGGGGGATGGGTATGCACTGGGTGTACACCCATGTAAACACCACGGGCGGTGTTTGTACGTGTGCGCTCCCAGAGGAGGTTCTGTGGGTGGAGATGGGTGTGTGTCCGTGTAAACACGGCGCACACCCACCTCCACCCACCACGCCAAAACACGCCCCCTACCCCCGTCCATGTATTAACAGACATAGTATTGTAATTCAAAATTGTTTCACAGACGTCAGCATAGTTTTAAATGTACTTCTCTGTGTTGGCTTACGTGTATTGGCTTAATGGTAGATTTAAAAAACAAAACAAAAAAACCTTGATGTATGAAGATGGTTAGAATTTATCTGAGAACTTTGGCAGACTCTGGGCTCTTGGACTAAACATGGCTTTAGGCTAGTATGAAGTCATACATTTAAGGTTATCCAGCTACATAGGTACAAAGGCATTTTTGAGCTTTTTATGCATTACATAGGGTGTTGTCAGCAAAAACGTTTGGATAGCAGAAGCATGGATGTTCCAAAAATGTGTGCTTTTGTTCTTCCATTTTGAGATTTGATTATCATCACATAACCCTAGGCAGCAACAATGGCATGCAAAGTATATGAAATATCAGTCAGGATTGTGACCTCATCTGCTGATGATGTGCCCCCAGTTTGGTTCCCAACCCACTGCTGAAAAGGGGCTATTCAGGTGAGTAAGGCCTTCATGATGGACTTACATGAAAATGTGGATAACTTAAAGTAGACGTTTTGCCTTCTGAACACCCAAATCCCTGCCCACCTTTGACCCTGTCAGAGTGATAGAACAGTTAGGTTGCTCTGCCCTCAGAGACTAGGGGCGTTTTA
Organism: Sphenodon punctatus; assembly: GCA_003113815.1. Taxonomy (NCBI): domain Eukaryota; kingdom Metazoa; phylum Chordata; class Lepidosauria; order Sphenodontia; family Sphenodontidae; genus Sphenodon; species Sphenodon punctatus. The sequence continues at coordinate 1,792,617 of QEPC01003318.1, forward strand.
GATGGGAGAGCATTCTCCTGCAACTTTAAAATGCAGCTCAGAGAACCGAGGGGTTGGGGGTTGGGAGGGGGACGCTCCTTGCTGGACTGGAAGTCACCAGGGCACTGTTGGAAAGAGTGGTGCCAGCTGACTCTGAGAAGTTGAGACATGGACTAGGTAAGCCCTCGATAATCAAGTTCTTACCTAGTCTGTGTCTCAAAACCTCTGGGAATCACCCGGCATCGCTGTTTCCAACAGCGCCCAGACAACTTCCTGTCCAGTGAGGAGCGTCTGATTCCCTCCCTCGTGGGTTTCCCCGAACCGCATTTTAGATCAGTGGGAAAAAGCTCTCCCGTCTAAAAATGCCCTAAGAGATCCAATAGGATTCCAGAACTCTTTGGGAGATTTGCCCACTGACCTTCGGAGACAAAAGTTTCCAAAGTCAGTGAAGGCCCCAAGAAAAGTCACACCATGGGTAGATGGGTTCACAATCGTGACTGATAATTTATATATTCTGCATGTCTTTGTTGCTGTCTGGGCTCCTGGGGTTATACTGAAGTCTCAAAATAGGGTCCTGCAGGCAAAACATTTGGGAAACACTGCTCTAGGAGGAGGAAAAGTCCACTTGCCAAGTATTAGTGATTTATTTTTAATTTTGGAAAGGAACTCATATCGTGGGATGAGTGCAGTGTATGAACATGAATAGAATTCAACTTGTTGTTTTTTTTTAATTTATTTTTTTTAGATCTACCGACCACTTCTATTAGTTCTGCAACTTTAGGTTAAATGATTAATTCACGCACACACCTCCACCACCCATCACACGGTAAAGCGTCATTCTTCTTGTTTGCCATTTCCCCAAATGTTTACCATCCAATAAGCAAGCAGAGCAATTCCATAGGATGTGGGTGATTGATAACACATCACCAATACCAAATAGCTTAGCAAATAGTCTGGTGACTAGTTCAAAGAAAAGCCATATAGGCTACATATTGTTCCTTCTGTCCATTCGGCAAGTGCTGATGAATAACAAATGGATTCACAGAAAGAACTGATTTGCACATGGAGGGAATGGCTAACTTCAACATGATCTTTAAACAAGCATCTGCATTTGATGGTGTGTGTGCATGCAACTAGCAATTGTGAAAGGTGAAGGATGTGTTCCTAAAACCTTCCATTTAACACATCCACTTAGTCAGGAACTCACTGGCTGACCTTGGGCCAGTCACTGGTCTCTCAGCCTAACCTACATCACAGGGTTGTTGTGAGGTCTAAGAGTTAATTAGTTGCAGATACAGTTAATAAATTAAGAATTGTAAGCCACCAGGAGACTAAGGGATAGGGTGGGATAAAAAAATCTAAATAAATAAAAAAAAACAACAACTTTTTACTACGTGAGTTGGTCAGGAAAGACCAGGTTTTAAAAAATGGATTTGGTGGGAAATGTTTAAAATATGTTAGTACAGGCAGGTTGATATTAAATGTGTGTGATTAAATGTGTTTATGGTAGGTATTTAGGGGGGCTGAACGGTTAAGGGCACCTGACTACATCCTTGAAGGCTGTGGATTCAAACCCTGGTTGGCTGCTTCTAGCCCACCCAGCTGTGAGTGGGTACCTGACCCTGTGGGTTGGAAAGCACCACATGGTGCTGGCCGCATTACCTAGGCTGAGGCCACAGAAATGGGTGTGCCTTAACTACATCAACCCAATGAGCTACAAGGGTTGGGGGTAGACTTCGGCTATATTTTTGGGATCACCAAGCGTGGTGACATTCTATTTAGTAAGCATGTGTTTGTGTGTATAAACATATAATTTGTCCCCGCACTAGGGGCGTTTATAGACGACCCCGCTTAAAGTGGGATCATTAAATGCCAGCATTTCCCCCGCGCCTTCCTCCGTATGCCGTGTCTGATGTTCAGACACGGCGCAGAGTCTTTGAGCGCATGCGCCCCCTTCCGCGCATGCACACTCGCCCAGGGAACCCGGAAGTGCGGCATGAAGCCGGCACTTCGGGGATCCGCGTCTGAGGGGGCAGGATCACCTGCCCGGTCAGACGCGGGGTAAGATCCTGCCTCAATGTTTAGACGAGCTCAAAGAAAGGCGGCTGATCAAAGGATCAGCCACCTTTTTTGTCTCGTCTATAAACGCCCTTGGAATAAGGACACAGACATGAAGGATATTGGGTAAAAGCTGGCCACAGCTGTATTTATTAAATCCAATCTTAATTAACCTGTTAAGAAATACAAAACCAATTAACCAAATGTATCCACTCTAACACCTTAAAGAGCGGTGGATGAGATCAAAGCCCAATTAGCCTGAATTGAATTCTTTAAACCTTCGCCTTGCAAAGTAAAACCAGTATTAGCCAATTAATCTCATTTGTGTTATTACCGTGCCAATTAAATGCCAATTAAATTGTTCCCAATTAAGGTGATCGAATAACAAGGGGTGTGCCTTATCAAATTATTATTCAATCCAAATTTTTCTTCACTCCCCGCTTTCAGTACCATAGAGTTCCCACCTTTTGGATTGGAGATGCCAGTCCAATCCCCTTCCCATGGACCGCATTGATCCATTTCCGTGAAGGACAGATGTTGCTGATGCATATTTCGGGACTGCTTGGATCCTCCCCATACGACCACAACTTCTCCCCTTCCTTCCTGGGATCATCTGGGGTGTCCATCCCCTAATTTGCTTCCCAGGCTCCACCATGCCGGATGATCCTGATCATCCTCCACTGTACCCAGGCTATAAAGCCCTTACCAATTTACTGTATGGTACTGAAAACCACCACAAGTTCAGCAGCTTTGCTTGCTTGAACACCCCCCAGTTCAGCTATTATACTACTTAACATCCAAAAAACTCCCTAAATTAATGTTTTAAGCATGGTCTTTATATTACCAATATACAAATCCAAACCAATCTCGGATAGGTGAACCCCATCCTGCCAATATTAGTTCGGGTTTGGTCCATTGAATTTCAGGGTGATTAAACCAACCCCCACCCCCCATGCGACCCTATCCCCTTTCTTATTTTGACATTAACTTTTTTTCTGGCTCTATCCACCACTCTTGGGTTAACAGCCCCAGGCCACCTGATTCTCTGCAACATTTCAGTGAACACCAGAGTGGCCTGAGGAAAAAGCTCCTGCAATCTGATCCAATCCTGCCTAATCATAATTGAAAGATCCAAACCAGATCTCCTGGTGAAATCATTTTCACCCAAATGGATCAAAATCAGATCAGGCGGAGGCCTTTTTAACCACCCCATGACCATTGGCATCAACTGGGCCCACAGCATGCGCCTCTGGCCCTTCCAAACCATGACTGCTTTATCAACCAAACCGAGCTGTGTTACCCAACTAGTTGCCTGAACCCTTTTCTCAGCCCAACGAATGAAACTGTGGCCCCAAATCCAAATTACCTTTTCCCGATAATTCAGCTGCCCTCCTGAAAGAAACAAGGGAAAAGAAAAAACCATCACTAAAAAGTCCTTTACGAATCTATAACACCGGGAACGGGCGCACATAAGTTCTAAAACCCCCAGAACACCAGCGCCCAACCCTTTTAATTTCTCCATCAGTAAAACCAGCCGCAGCAGCAGAAGATGCTGCCCCAATCCAAAATGAATGGGATCTAAAAACCACCCCAGATAGCCCCAGAAAACACAAACAACGCCAAAAAACTGTCATAAATTGATAACGAGTTAACGGCTGCTCTGACTGGTGCGCAAACAATGATCCAGGCATGCCAGATCTGACCCTCAAATACTCCTCCATACATGCCATGGGACAAATGAGAGACTCGACGGACCTAGCCAGAGCAACCCTCGAGTCCCTGCCTAACTGATCAGTCTTGGAAAGCCTGATGCACACCTCCATACCTACTCCCCCCATGGTCACATCGCTGAGCTGCAATTCTCACCTAGAGCAGTCAGACCTGGCCTGCACCACCAATTCACTAACCCTTAGCACTGCAAAAAAGGCTAAAACAAATGCCGCCTTAAACAGACAAACTTCCCCAGCATCAACACAGACCTCACCAAGTTTCCCAACAATATCTGCCAGGACCTTTGGAGACAAAGGAACCCAGCTGCCAGCCCGCATCTGGTCCTGCTTCTGCCAAGAGACAATCATCGCCTTCAGCACCAGCGTCCGCTCCGACTCCTGTACCCCAAACATCTTTGACACAAAGGCCAACGTCAACCACTTTGCTGCTATTGTGCCGGCCGCCAAACCTCTCTTGCGCAATTCCAAACTGAACTGAACCTGCTGCTGTGTAGGCACCAGGAATACCACAGGCCATCTCTTACCACGAGCGAACACACAGAATTCCTTGATCACCCTCTCATACATGAGCCATGTCGCCGGAGACACAGAACCCTTTACTGTGTCCATCAGCTCTAACTTCCAAGGCTCCATAACTCCCTGGGCACGAAGTCCTGTTCCTTCCTCACCTGGGGAGCGAGCTCCCAAAAACGCCGCATCTATAAATGAGAGAGGGCATCAGCTATCTTGTTCTTCACTCCCGGGACGTGCCTGGCACAAAACAGAATATTAAACTTCAAACAGAGCAGTACAAAGACCCTCACCAGTCACATCACCGTCTCTGATCTCGAGAATAAAGAATTAACCACCTGCACCATGGCCATGTTATCGCACCAAAACGTAACTTTCCTGTCCCTAAAACTGTCAACCCAAACATTCACCGCAACTACAATTGGAAACAACTCCCAAAAGGTTAGGTCTCTTAAAATACCTGATGCATGCCACTGATCCGGCCACTTCTCTGAACACCAGGCACCTTGGAAATAAATTCCCAAGCCCACCGCCCCAGCAACATCAGAGTGCACCTGCAACTCTGCTTCCAACAGATACAGGTCATGCCACAGGCTAACCCCATTGTGCATCCTCAAGAACTTCAACCACACCTCCAGATCTTCCCGCATCTCATTCGTCACTCTGATATGGTGATGGGGAAGCGAGACCCTGGCTGTCCTGGCATATAATTGAGAGAGGAAAGCCCGACCCAGGGCAATAATCGAGAGAGGAAAGCCCGACGCTGGGACCTGGAGGGGAGAACAACAGACAGTGAGCTTTGGGGGATAGGGGGGGAATGCAGAGGCCAGCCACGTGGGCTGACCTGTCCCCTCTCCCCCCACCCGGAAGTAGCTGGGGGCTTAAAGCCCTGGGGACAGCGGTTGAGCCGCAGGAGCCTGCTGGGATTGTGAACTCACCTGCCTCACTGCCGCTGCGGGGGGCTCCTGGAGCTCTGCCGCTGGCGGGGGGGGGCTTGTGCTCTGCTGCTCCGCCGCTGCCGTCATCGTCGCTGCTGCTCCACTGCCTGCTGGGACCTGCAGGGGAGAACAACAGACAGTGAGCTTTGGGGGATAGGGGGGGAACGCAGAGGCCAGCCACATGGGCTGACCTGTCCCCTCCCCCCCACCCGGAAGTAGCTGGGGGCTTAAAGCCCCAGGGACAGCGGCTGAGCTGCAGACCGTGGCCAAAGGGCGCGGCACTTTGGGGCACTTTGGGGCTGCAGGGGGTGGCAGGGGGCTATTGTTGTTTTGTGGGGGCTTTTTTCTGTACAGGGCTAGGGTGGTAGGGTGGGGATTGTAGGTAGGGGGAGGAAAGGGGGGTGGACCCAATGATTCCCCTTGGTGAGAGCCGAGGGAGCACTGGGAGGGTTGGTGGGGAGGGTGTGGCTCGGCATCCCGGTGAGAGGGGGATACCGAGGGGTGACGTGGGGTTATGGCCTGTCCCGGCCCCTGGTGGGAGCAGGATGG
>QEPC01003318.1:1807613-1823839 GCA_003113815.1 Sphenodon punctatus
ATATATACAGACACACGCAGAGGCTTTGGGGAAGACAATCTCAGGCGATCTGTTTTCATGTGTTTTAATGCAAATAAATAAATGTCTTTGCTGGACTGTAAAATGTGTTAATTAATGCAAATATGTAAATAAATGTTTGTTTTTAATTATAAAGATGTCATTACTGCTATTAAAGAACTCATTTTAAATTTTACTAGACAGGTTTTGCAACTTTATTGGGTCGCAGAATTTCCATTTTGGGTCGCAGAATTTTCCATTTTGGGTCGCAGAATTTCAGAATTTTTTTTGCAGAAGAATCGGGGCCCTGGTCCTGGGGGACTTCAATGGCCATGCCGATACCGGCCTTGCAGGAGTGGAGCGAGAGTTCATGGCCACCATGGCAACCATGGACTTGCCCCAAATTGTCAACTGCCTGACTCATGTGGAGGGGCATACCCTCCACCTGGTCTTCTGTTCAGGCCTTGAGGTGGGTGATCCATTAGTGGGGGATGTCAGGATGACACCATTGTCATGGACGGATCATTATCTCCTACAGGCCTGCCTCCCAGCACACCACCTCCAGAAAGAGATGGAACCAGTTAGGTTGGTCTGCCATCGGAGGCTGATGGAACCGCAGAGGTTCCAGGAGGCCCTGGGGGAGTTATCCCTAGACCCTGACGGCCTCACTGTCAATGAGCTGGTCCAGTTCTGGAACACCTTGATGGAGGCGGCTATTGACAGGGTGGCTTCGAAACGTCCCCTGCCTCTGCTTTGTCACCGCAGGGCCCCATGGTTTACCACGGGACTGCGGGGTATGAAGTAGGTAGGTAGGAGACTAGAGTGATGCTGGCGTCGGACTTGCTCTGAATCTGACCGTCTTCTCCATAGGGTCCTATGTTGAGGCTGTGAGGACAGCAAAGAAGGGATTCTTTGCTGCCCTCATAGCGTCTGCGAAGTCATGCCCTGCAGAGCTATTTTGGGTGGCTCGGGGGCTGGTTAGTCCAGCCTCCCTCCGCCTGAATGGGGACTTGTCTCATGCCTGCTGTGAGCAATTTGTCACCTACTTCGCAGACAAGATTTCTCAGATCCAGAGCGACTTCGACACCGGATTGAAGGCAGTAAGTGAAGAGTGTGAGGTTGCAGAGGCCCCGTCTGGGCCATCTTCTTGGGTTGAGTTTCAGGAAGCGACGCCAGCCAATGTGGTGGATGTCCTGGGGTCTGTTAAGACCACCAGTTGTCAACTCGATCTGTGCCCGTCTGCCTCCAGGGAGACGCTAGGGACAGTGCTGGTGAGGGTTATCAATGCATCCCTTTGGCAGGGTAGATTGGTGCCCAGCCTTAAGCAGGCTGTGGTGCGTCCCCTGCTGAAGAAGTCATCTTTAGACGTGGATGCGCTCACCAGCTACCACCCTGTCTCTAACCTTTCCTTTTTAGGGAAGGTTATTGAATGGGTGGTGGCACTGCAGCTCCAGCGGCATCTTGATAGCATCAGTTTCCTTGACCCTTTTCAATCTGGGTTCCGCCATGGCTATGGTACTGAGACGGCGTTGGTGGCTTTGGCCGATGATCTCCGCCGGGAGATGGACGCAGGAAGGTCGACACTTCTGGTCCTGCTAGATCTCTCGGCCGCTTTTGATACCGTGGACCATGGGCTGCTGTTGAGACGGCTGCGAGATTTGGGGGGTCTGTATGGGACTGTTCTTGGATGGTTCCGCTCATTCCTCTCAGATGGAAGCCAGCGGGTGGTGCTGGGAGCTAAAACATCATGCCCCCGGGCCTTGACCTGTGGCATTCTGCAGGGTTCCATTCTGTCTCCACTGTTATTTAATGTGTATATACAGCCCCTGAGGGAGATCGTGAGACGGTTCGGGGTGTGTTGTCACCAATATGCTGACGACAAACAGCTGTACCTCTCTTTGTCAACGGACCCAGGTCCTACCATCTCGATACTTTCCCAGTGTATGGAGGCCGTGGCCGATTGGATGAGGCAGAGCAGACTGAAGCTGAACCCAGATAAAACTGAGGTGATGGTAGTGGGGAGGGTGAAGGAGGTGTTAGCTCCTCCTATTGGGGGGTCTGCCCTCTGGTTGCCCAGCAGGTACGGAGTCTGCGGGCGATTTTGGATGCGGACCTCCGCCTGGATCAGCAGGTGGAGGCGGTGGCTAAAGCCGCCTTCCGCCAGCTATATCTGGACCCGGAGGCTGCGCCCATACATCTCCAGACCCGACCTGGCCACTCTCATCCATGCCTTCGTTACCTCGAGGCTTGACTACTGCAACACGCTTTACGTGGGGCTTCACTTGATATTGGTTCGGAGGCTGCAGCTGGTGCAGAATGCGGCGGCCCATCTCCTTATGGGGACGGCTCGTCGTGAGCACATTACACCAGTGCTCCATTCTCTGCACTGGCTGCCTATAGCATACCGAGCCAAGTTCAAGGTGCTAGTACTGGTATACAAAGCCCTCTATGGTCTTGGCCCCTCTTATCTCAGGGACCGCCTTGTCTTCTGTGACTCAGGATGGACCCTCCGATCCACTGGGGGCACCTATCTGGAGGTCCCCCATGTAAGGCGGGGGACCACCATGGAGAGGGCATTCTCAGTGGTCGGGCCACGGTTGTGGAACTCCCTTCCGAAGGAAGCCTGCCTGGCCCCGGGTCTGCTCGCCTTTCGGCAGGCATGCAAGTCTTGGCTGTTCACCCAGGCCTTTGGAAGGGAGGGGGAGCAGGGAGGAGTAAATGGGGGAGATTGGTGGGGTGGGGAATTTGAGGAATTGGAGGGTAGGGTTAGGGTCGGGTTTTTAAAAATTATTTAAAAAGTGATGTTGGTTTTAATGTATTTTATTGTTTTATCGTATTGTTAGCCACCCTGAGATGCCATGGGCATGAGGGGGCGGCATAAAAATGCCAATAAATAAATAAATAAATAAATATGCCCTCCTGACAATATCGAAATACTTTCATAGGGCTGTCGCCCTCTTGGGAAACGGCTGCATGATTACCCCGGTGCAAATGCTAAACGCCGACTCCCAGTTCACCCAATTCCTATCAACCTTCCTTTGCTTTGCCTTTTCATACTCCCTAGGTTCCTGCCTCGCGTTAGGATCAGGGTTGGATCGCAAAAGAGCAGGGAAAATAAATCAATGTACTCCCCCTTCCAGATTTTTTCTCGCATGGCTTGCATCAAGTGCACCCTAATGGGTGCAGAAACCCTGGACTAACCCAGTAGGCTGAACCTGAGCACCACTCCCTGGTGCTACCTGACTCTGTCCATTATCCACATTCCCAGACTGAGTTGAAGCCACAGTTCCCACCTGTGGGTGCCACACATTGTGTACCCAGACCAAGCTTCTTGGATCTTGCTGAACACACAGTTGACCCTGTCCAGCTTGCCCCGTTGTCGCAACTCCACCCCCTTGCAGCTGCTTCAGCAACCCAACAGCCATTACCATACTCTCCCCAGCCTGTGAGGATGATGCCTGGCTTGAGGCAGTTGGTGTCCGCACCCTGCAGCTACTCTCACACAGCTGCGGCCCTCCGGACCCATCATTAACCCATCTACCTCCATCCAGATACTCACCATCCCCCCCTCCCCGCTATTGGGGCTATCTGCGTCGGTGAAACCTGTGCCGTTACGACAGGAGGCACACTCCCTGCCACAGGCCGACCACCAGCCTCAATGAACGCCGCAATCCTGGCAATCTGGTGTTCTATCCGGTCCACCTTCTGTGCAAGCTGCTCCACCGCCGGGTTATTCTCACCGGTTCCTGCACCAACTGGTGCAGGTATCAGAGCAGCATGCTCACTAGGCTGAGGTAAAACAAGGGCAGAATCACTCAAACTGCCAGACCCAGTTGCGCACCGATTGGGCCCTTGCTCCGCCCCCCTCCTGCCAACTGTAGCCAGCCTGTCCATGACCCCATCCCACGCATCCATCCTGTCTGCAAGGGACTGCAATAGTGCAATCCCTTGATCCTCCTGGCCCCTCAGCCCACCTGGAGCCTGCCTCGCCATTACAGCCTGTGTTGCCCTTGCAGTCCCACCAGAGGGGGCCGTGTCACAAAACTGCCCAGCAACAGCAGCGTGCTGCCAAGCTTGCCCTGCCATTCCCACCTGCATTACCCCTGTAGCCCCACCAGAGGGGGACTCATCACAAAACTGCCCACAACAGCAGCGTGCTGCCAAGCTTGCCAAGGCAGTCCATCTTGTATTGCTCCTGCAACCCCACTAGAGGGGGCCGTATCACTAAACTGCCCAGCAACAGCAGCATGCTGCCTAGGGCCACCCTCACTAGCTGTCTGGAATGCCAGCTCAGGCACCCTCTGCCCATCGAGGAAGCCAGGCCCCACATCCATCAGGCCATCATTAGCACCCTGAACCCCCAACTGTGCCAGGGGTGGAAGGTCAGCAGTCCTCTGTCTTCCCCCTCCATTCCCCTGCCAGCAGCCTTTTGGCCCCCACTCATGGGTTTCTTGCCCCCCCCGGGGCCTTTTCTCCTGCCCATACCAACCCCCCAACCTGATATCCCAAGCCTGGGAAATGCACGTTTTAGCTAGTCCATCTCCCCCCCCCTTTCCTTAATGCTGCCTGAGAACTTAGCCTTCGCTGCCTCTCTTCAGCCTGCTGTACGTCCTCAAGCCCCTCTGCCACCGCCACAGTAGCCTCGCAAAATCCGCAGGGGGTGGGGGGAGAAGGTAGAGAGAAGCTCCCAAGGACTGGATCAGCCCCTTTTCTGTGCCTGGCTGCACACGGCCTGTTCGTCCGCATGCTGCCAGCCTAATGAGAGCTGCACAGCATGCTCCACTATTACATGGCCTCAAACTGGCCAATCGATGCAGCGCAACGGCGCTGAGATTACTCAATGCAAACTGCATCCCCAGAGGGATGCAGTTTGCAAGCTGCCGCCAGCCTGACCGCTCCCCAACCAGCGGAAAAGACTCACCCACACCACTGTGACTTCTCCCCTGAGTGAAGCGGGGACGAAGGCCCCCCGCAGTGCACAGGGGTGCTTAGCAGGGGAATTCTTACTCCCATTTAGTGTTCTCAAAAGTCAGGTGATGTGTGAGGGACGTTATATGCCGTGGTGTCCAAATTTCCCAATCCCAAGAGCTGCATCCCAGAATTTTTAGATGGCCTAGAGCTACAGGAAACACCCATGAATACACACAAACCTCTCCTGCTTCAGGATTGGCTGGCAGAGCTGCTGCTCTGTGGTCCTGGCTAAGATTCTGAGGAGGAGCCTGCAGTTCAGCTGCTGAGGCTTGGGTACAATGAAATAAAACACAGGACCATTAAGGCAGTAGAAGGCCCAGGATCAGCCCTGGACAAGAGGCCGCACTTGAACTGCTCAAGAGCCACATGAGATTCCCAAGTCATGGCTTGGTCACCTGTTACATGTATCGCTACTGTGATAAGTGAAGAAAGAATACATTTCTTTAGTCGTCTTCATGCCAGATGTTCTGACTTGTCTTCTGATACTTTTCAGAAGCGTAGATGAAGCATGGTTATGGATTTAATAGTGATAATCTCATGAGGTTAGTAATATTATTGGTAGTAGTCTCCTTTTGTTGTGTGACATATAAGTTATTTTCTCTTTTTCCAGCCAAAGAAATAAAACAGCTATTCAAGTTATTCAGAGCAATAGTAAATTTCTCAGACTACAGTAGCAATGTGACTAACAGCTAGGGATGTGCGAGCAGAATGCGGCTTGGATGTTCGGACATTCGGTTGTTCGGGTCGAAACCCGAGTTCGGGTTCGGTTGTTTGGTTTGGCGGAGTTCGGTTCGGCCGAACATTCGAAAATAGCGCTATCGATACCGATACCAAATTCGAAGGTTTTGTTCGGTATCGGTATCATTTGACCCTGAAACAACCCCTGATCTCCACCCCTGGTGCCAGGAAGTCTGCTCCTCAGCTGCCTCCCCCTTCCAGTCACGTTTTTCCCACCTGAAGTCATGTTTTTCCTGCCCCCAAACTTATCCGAACTCACCCGAACATGACCGAACTGTTCGGCTGTTTTTGAGTTCGGTTCGGACGTCCGAACAGACCGAGTTTGGTCCAAACTCCGAACATCCGAACGATGTTCGCACATCCCTACTAACAGCATTTCTTCACTGTGCTTTTTATAATATGATCTGACTTAGTTGATTTGTACCTATGTCTGGGAGTCTTTAAGAGCTGAGTACTAACCAGACTCATAGTATGCACACTGACAGAAGATATTACAGGTCATGGCATCATGAGTAACTGTCCACCCACTATGCTCAATTCATTAAATGCAAAACCCATAGGAAGCCTGCCTCTCTTGCCAACATGTTGTCAAAGGACTCAGTAGTAGCTGCCGCTCTCTGAGTGGTCAATTTGTACTATAATTAATACAAAAGCACATATAACATGCACGCTTCTAAACTGCTTTAGAGAGGACTGAAATAAACTTAGCTATCAAGACATAGTGAGTTCGGAATTCTCTAGCACAACAAAAATCTTAAAGTTACATGTTTCATTGCAAATAATCTTTCTGTTTGTTTAAAGCTGATTGGGTTTGGAGAATGAAGCTGCTTTTACACATGACAAAAATGGGTTCTTATAAGTGCTCAAGATAATACCAGATGTTATAAATGCTGGAGTTTTGTAATGTGTGAAAATACACTATCCCCCTTTTTATGCAGTAAGATCTTGCTGCCTTGTAAGAGTCACATCTGGTGGGTCTTACAAGGCTGCGAGATCTCACTGCATACAAGGGGAATAGTGTGTTCATACATTACAAAACTCCAGAATTTATAACACCTGGGGTGGCAGGGGACTCCACCTACTCCTCCCTTGTGGAAGAGAAGGGCTGGAATCCCTGGAATTGCTGACACCTGAGCCCTCCTCCCATACAGGTATTTCTAGAAGAGCTGGCCCCTGGGGCTGCCAGCCTGAAGGGTGACACCTAAAGGGTGTTGGCCATTTGTGGGTTTGTTTGTGGGCTGTAGTGGCCAGGAGATTCTCACCTGCAATTTAAGGGCCCATATTAGCTGGACCCCCTTCAGAAGAACAGAAGCTTGCATCGACCAGTGACTGTGGCATTGTCAAGGAGAGTGACTTGGTGTGGCCTCCCTCTTCTTATCCCCTTCACAAGGGGGCTGCTGTATTTGTCTAGCAGGGCCTCCTCCCCCTAGATAGGACTGCTCCCCCCCACCCCTCTGGGACTGTGGACTGATCTGCAGACTCAGAGCCAGGACATTGATTGCTGGAAGCTGTGACTAAGGGCCCTATGGTGCCACTCTGAGGCCAGGTTTGACCTGTGTTGTTTTGCAATTGTGACTGTTCCTCAGGACCTACTTGTAATATTGAGCATTTTCTACACACCTTAAAGTGCTCGTCTTTCAATCTTCTGGGTTTACAAGTCCACAAGTAAGTTCTGGATGCATTCTTCACACACACACTGCCCTGAGACAGTTCCTTCCTGGATGCAGTCTTCACACAAATACTGCCCTGAGGCAGCCTAAAGGAGCTACAGCTGTAGATGTGAGGGGCTGCCATGTAAACCAAGTGGCCACAGCTGCCTGGAGCAAAGCAGTTTACCAGCAGAACTTTTTACACACACAAGTTCTGGGAGAAGTTCTATGCAGAAGTTCAAAGAGCCAGATGTTTATGATCTGGGTGAGTGATTTAGACACACAGAAAGTTCAGGATGTAACAGCAAACATGCAGGAGCAATGTGTTCGTAAAAACACCCATTGAGAACCGCTCTGGTTCATTTCACCCTGGGACTGGAAGTCTGAGGAAGGGTGAGGACTGAGACCCTTGTCAGAGTCAGGATTCCACCGTTTGATCTAAGGGCCTATCGGGACAGGAGCTGCCTTTCGAGTCCCACAGAACGGTGTGAAGGGCTATTAGAAAATTCATTTAGCCACCCCGGGCTGCTTTAGCAGGAGGGGCAGGGTATAAATCTATTAAATAAATAAAATATAAATTTAAGTCTGAGCTACTTCTCTTTAGCTCGGAGCCTGGTGATAGGGTTTTGAGGTTAATGCAATGGATAGAATTGTTTCCCTTTTTGGACAATTCAAACACCAAATTGTTTTCCTTTTTATGGGATAATGGTCTTCACTAGAAATTATTACAAGAAGTTGGGAATCCTTCCTCCCTCTTCGGGTCAAAGTAAGAGGACTACCTTTTTTCATTCTAAAATAGATGACCGTGGTCAATCCCATATTTCTTCAGATTTGCAGGTAGTAACCAGGGTCCACCTGATCTTGGTGATGATAGTGCTAATTCTGTGGGTTCTCAGTGCTTTCCAGAAGAAGTTATTGGAAGGTATGAGGTGGTTCAGTCTAGTAGGGACCCATCAATGCATTCTCATGTTGTTTTAAGGCATGAATTCTCTTATAGGAAGCTCTCCAATGCAGGATAATTGGAGCCTCTCCCGGGTCTTAATAAACAGGTTAACCAGGATGGTTTTCTATTAATGAATCTGATGGACTCCTTTTGTAAATTGATGGGTGATTTAGTTACTGTCTTATTTCAAGATTTGGCAATTATTAAAAACTCCCTTTGGGAGTATAGGGACCTTTTATTAAAGTTAAATGATCTCTTACTTTTAAATGATCATAAAAAGATCGTTGTGAGTAACAACGAGGCTACTTTGCAGTAGCAGGATGTACTTTTTACTCACCAGTGAGCCCCAACTACAAAGTCTTGTTCCACAAAAAATAAATACCATGCTGTCAAAAGAGTAAAAATATTAAAGCTCAGGAGGCAAGGCTTGCTGGAGGGACACAACACCGTAGGAAAATGAATTTTAAAAGATTATTCAAACTTTTGGAGAATGGCTCTAAGTCTAGTAAAGTTAAGTACCTTTAAGTATCTTGGGAGTAACTGGGGGTTTCTATCTCAGGGGTGTGGCGGGGGAGAGATGTGATATTGTTTTGTCCTCACAAGGGAAAGGGGAAGAGGTCTTGAGGAGAAGGGTCTATGATCCTCCTGTCCCTCTAGGCAAAGGAGTTAAGGTGATAGAGGACGGGGATGAAGTTATTCCTGTCCCCCAGGGCAAAGGGAGAGTGGTGGTGGAAGAGGGCAGGGCAGTAATATTGTTCTATCCCCCCTGGCTTTTGTGGAAGAGGAGACAGGGATTCAAGTTCCTTGGTCTCACATGGGCAGTCGAAGGAAGAAAAGTTGGAGAACGATAGTTCCTATCTCCCGACTATGCACCGGTTGGTGATCTGGAAGTTGCAACTTTCCCCTTTGCAGTTAGCTTTCATTAATTTTCCAAAACCTTGATGGCTTTTTTCCCAAGCTGTACATAAAGCTCTTCTGGTGAAGAGGCTCAATCCATATGTCTCGGACTCCAATCTCGCCACTATCATCCATGAATTTGTCACTTTGAGACTAGACTATTCCAATGTGTTCTACGTGGGGCTGCCCTTGGTGATGGCTTTGAAGCTGCAACAAGTACAGAATGTGGCGGCCCATCTCCTTACTGGGATGGGCCATAGGGAGCACATAACACCAGTGCTCCAGCACTGGCTGCCCATTGTCTTCTGGGACCAATTCAGGGTGCTGATGTTGACCTTTAAAGCCCTTCATGACCTAGGTCCTGCCTATCTGAGCGATCACATCACCCCCTGGGTGGCCCCTGAGATCATCTGGGGGTGCCCTCCTGGAAGTCCTGCATTGTTGGTGAGTTTGGATGGCCAGGAGGGCGTTCTTGGCGACTGTACCATCGCTCTGGAATTCCCTCCCAGTGGAGGTTAGCTTCAGCCCAAATCTTCTCATCTTCCAATGAAATTGTAAGACATGGCTCTTTCGCCAGGTGTTTGGTGGGGAAGGGTGGGATGGGCTAGCCAATGGGTTGAGGGGGGTAGTTTTATGCACAAACCAGAGTTGGTATTTAGTTTTTATATTTTTGTTTTATATATTTGTATTTAGATTTATGTTGATATTGTTGTTTTATTTGTTTTTCAAATTGTAAGCCACCCCAAGTTGCATGAGAGGTGGGGTAAAAATGGAATCATAAATAAATAAATTTAGTACAATTGATTGGTAGGGTTTTATCGCGCAGCCTCAGGGTATCTGATGTTTTGCAGGTTTAATATCTTTTTTACAATTATGATACAGCCAGAGTCTTGGTTACCTTTTGTTCTGTTGAAATAACAAGGAGAATTTATGCCTCTAAACCCCTCCCTCCAGAGTTTGGGTCTAAATGTGGTTAGATGTTTTTGGAATGTATTTCCTGCCCTTCCCCTGTGTAGTTTCCAGAGGAAGGACACCAATTGTAGGTCTAGTGATAACACCTCTGTGGATTCCGGGGGCGGGGGATGAGTGGTCACCTATTTTTCTAGTAAAGGGACATGTGTTATTGATTATGCCTTGGTTTTGCCTTTCCTACTCCCTTATGTTCTTGATTTCACTGTTTTACTGGTTGTTAATACAGATCATCAGCCCGTCTGTCTGTATGGATCTCTGCCTGTAACTACCTGTATGGAGGTCCAACAGGGTTAGGATCCAGCCTGTTAAGGAACTTAATACTCAAGAGGAGGTTCATGGACTCACTGCACCCTAGCACTGATCCTGCTATGACTCACCGCACCCCAGTCCCAATCATACTATGACTCACTGTACTCCTTGTCCATGTCCATGACATATAGTTTCAGAGAATTGCACAAGTCATAATGGAGTGATCCATTTCCTGTTGTTCACTTTCAGTGTCTGAATTCCAGAGGCTTCATCCGCTGTCCAATTTGGCAAATAGTCATTCACGGACCTATCATCTTAAAAACGTATTTATTTATTTATTTATTTATTTATTTATGCAGCTGTGCTATTGGCCTTCACAACATCCTTTGACAGTGAGTTCCATGTGTTAGTTGTATGTTGAGTTGTATGTTTTTGTTTTGTTTTAAATCTGTTAGTGGTTAATTTCAATTTCATAAGGTGTTCAGTCACTCTATTTTTGAGAGAGGGTAAATATATATATAAAGTTTATTGTGTAGCCAAATGGCTATTACAAATCATACATAGGTTTAAAATTTTACAACACAACAAAACAACCATAGGGCTGTGACAGCACACGCCTTCAGTCCAAACTCTCCCAAACTAGTACTCCAGCAAATCATCTGGCCGCCAGTCATCATCTCCTAAAAATAAACCAACTACATAAATTAAGACGTCAACCGCCGGTAATGGTTAGTTTGCATTTAACGTGCTCATTTTATACCAAGTGGGATGCTTGCCTGGTCTTTAGAATGGCTTTCCTAGCCAATAACGTCGCATAGGCAAAGTTGGTCGTCAAACGGGTACGAGGGGAGTCACTCGCACTCAGTAGTCTCTGTCGCCCAAAGCACCTCAAGAGGGTAAATAGCATCTCTCTGTTTACTTGCTCTGCACCACTCATGATTTTGTAAATTTCTGTCGTGTCCCCCACCCACTCCCAGTCATCTCTTTTCTAAACTGAAGAGCGGTAACCTGTTGAGCCTCTCCTTGTATGGAAGCTATTCCATACCTTTGATCATCTTAGTTGCCCTTCTCTGCACCTTTCCCAGTTCTACGCTTCCCTTTTTGAAAAGGGGTGACCAGAACTCCAAACAATATTCAAGGTGTGGGCACACTATGGATGTATATAGTGGCATTATGATACTTTCTATTTTATTTTCTATCCGTTTCTCAATAATTCCTAACATTTTGTTAGTCTTTATGATAGTTGCTGTGTACTGAGCTGATGATTACAGTTAACTATCCAGTGAGCTGTTGTTTTCAATGAGCTAGTCCAATCCCCTACTTCAAGGCAGGGTACCTTACACTCACAGCATCACAAATGCTCGCTCATCCATACAATGAACGAGTATGGTTCCTAAATGATTTTCATTCTCTAGTATGTATCAACAGGGAGTTCATCGATTCATTCCTCTAAAGGCAGGATTTGTCTTTGAGGATCTGAAATACCTAATGATTTGTGTGTGTGTGTGTGTGTGTATACTATGTATACACATTCCTATTTCATGTATGCAATGTACTCTACCAAGTAACCTTAAAATGATCAAAACACTTATCTACTAATTTTATACAAGGGGCATATCTCTAAGCGATTAGGAAAAAAGAGAGCAGTTTATGGAGTGTGTTACAGAAGAAGTTTACATTAACAGTCACACAGAACAGGATTTTCTCCCCCCATTAAGAAGTGTGTGGAAAACTGACTCCTATAAACAATGGCAATATAAGTGGGAAGGTTAACCAATGTTTTTAATGATTTGGTAGAGCTGTTGTTAATAATTATAATTTTATTATTTTCATACTTTTATTATTATTAATAAAACTATTTACTAATTTGGAGATATGTGACTTTTCAGCATGGGATATAAAAGGTGGTATTACTTTTTCATTCATTCATTCATTCATTCATTGCAATTAGTTCAGAGACTAGATTAAGGTAGGTTTATTTATTTTTTAAAAAGTTAAAAAAAATATTTTAGTCTAATACCCCTACTTACATTGTGTATGGCGTAGCCACAGATGCCTGTTCTAGGATGACGTGAATATGTTTCCAGGGCAGAGTGGGGCAGTTGCTGTAAGCTGAGGAAGTAGACAGAATTTAGATGTATTCTATACTTGAAATTTTAGGTGTGTTTTCAAAGCATTAGCATGATTGTAAACTGCTGTAGATACTGCACATGTTTGCTGCAGCCAAGGGTCAAACACAACTTGATGCATCCTTCTTTGTCTAGATTCCAGCATTTAAAAACCAAGGTTTTAAGTTCATAGTTAGGGTGAATTATTATTTATTTTATTTAGTTATTTTATTACATTTATTTGCTGCCCCCTCATGCTCATGGCATCTCGGGGCGGCTTACAACACCAATAAAAACAATTTAAAAGCTCAGCACAACAATTTAAAAACATCTAAAAAACACCTAAAAACTCACCACTCCTCCCCCAGTATTAACACACACCCCCTATAAAGCCCTACATGGTCTTGGCCCCGAATACCTCACGGAGCGCCTCACCTTCCGCATCCCAGGGCGGCCCCTTTGGTCCACTGGGGGCGCCTTTGTGGAGGTCCCCCACGTAAGGAGAGGGCGTTCTCAGTGGCCGGGCCGCGATTATGGAACTCCCTCCTGGAGGAAGCCCATCTGGCCCCAAGTCTGTTGGTTTTCTGCCAGCCTATAAGACTTGGCTTGTTCTCCCAGGCCTTCGGGGGGGAGGGGGGGGGAAGTCCAATAACACCCCCAGATTCTGAACCTGTTGGGCTACGGGAGGGCAGACCCCCTCTACGAGGGGAGCCAGCACCTCCCCCGCCCTACCCACTGCCATCACCTCCACCTTATCAGGATTGAGCTTCAGTCTGCTCTGCTGTAACCAATCCGCCACGGCCTCCAGACACTGGGACAGTACTGAGATGGCAGGACCTGGGTCAGTTGAAAAAGACAGGTAAAGCTGGGTGTCATCGGCGTATTGGTGGCAACGCACACCAAACCCTCTCATGATCTCCCCCGAGGGCTCCATGTATACATTAAATAGTAAGGGAGACAGAATGGAACCTTTCGGAACACCACAATCCATGGCCCGGGGGCTGGAAGACTCAGCCCCCAGGACAACCCGCTGGCTTCTCCCCGAGAGGAATAATCGGAACCATCTTAGGACAGTCCTGTCCAGACCTCCCAGGGCTCACAATCATCTCAACAGCAGCCCATGGTCCACTGTGTCAAAAGTGGCCGAGAGATCTAGCAGGACCAAAAGTGTTGAACATACTGCGTCCATCTCCCGGTGGAGATCATCTACCAAGGCCACCAAGGCCATCTCTGTACCATAGCCGGGGTGGAACCCAGATTGAAACAGGTCAAGGAAACCAATGCTGTCAAGATGAGCCTGGAGTTGCAGTGCCACCGCCCGTTCAATAACCTTCCTTAAAAAGGGAAAGTTAGAGACAGGTTGGTAGCTGGCGAGTGTGTCCACATCCAAGGATGGTTTCTTCAGCAGGGGGCGCACCACAGCCTTCTTGAGACCGGGGGGAAATCTCGCCTGCCGAAGGGAAACATTGATTACCCCCGCCAACACCATCCCCAATGTCTCCCTGGAGCCTTTCACCACCCAGGACGGGCAAGGCTCTAATTCACAACTGGTGGCCCTGACAGACCCCAGGATGTCCACAGCAGTCCATCTTTCTGGGCTGAGTTTCAGGAAGTGACCCCAGCCGATGCTGTGGACATCCTGGGGTCTGTCAGGGCGACCCGGAACAGCTCCGTTGGACGCAACTTTGTAGACGTTATGAAGACGTCAAAGAATTCCGTCCTCACAGCCTCAACATAGGACTGCAAATGGGCCCTATTGAGAAGTCGGTCGGATTCAGTATGAGTCTGACACCAGCATTTCTCCAGTCATCTATCTACCTGCTTCATACACCGCAGCCCCTTGGTAAACCAGGGGGCCCTGCGATGATGAGACAGGGACAGGAGACATCTTGGAGCCACCCGTCAATAGCCTCCCCGAGCAAGATATTCCATGCCCGGACGAGTTCATCAACAGAGTGGCCGTCAGGGTCTAAGGTTAAATCCCCCAGGGCCTCTTGGAACCATTGAAGTTCCATCAGCCTCCGGGGGCAGACCATCCTAACTTGTCCATTCCCCTTCTGGAGGTGGTGCACTAAGAGACTGACCTGTAGGAGGTAATGATCCATCCATGACAAGGGCATAACCCTCAGATCCCCCACTACCGGATCACGAGCCTCAAGGCCAGAACAGAACACCAGGTGGAGGGTATGTCCCCCCACATGGGTTGGGCAGTTGACAACTTGGAACAAGTCCATGGTTGCCATGGCGGCCATGAACTCTCGCTCCGCTCCCACAAGGCATGGGCATTGAAGTCCCCCAGGACCAAGGTCCTGGAGGAGTTCAGCACCACTGCTGAGACCAGCTCTGCTAGAGCAGCAAGCAATGCTACAAGGCAGGAAGGGGCCCGGTACACCAGCAGCACTCCTAAATTGCCCCCAGCCAAATCAAACACCACATGGAGGGCCTCAATCCCGGCAATCTCCGGAACTGGATACCTCCTAACAGGCCATGTCTCTTTAAAAATCATAGCTACACCACCACCCCAGCCCCCAGTGCAGAGCTGGTGCTGCATGGCATACCCAGTTGGAACGAGATCGGTCAAAATTAGCCCCACCTCCTTGTCCAGCCAGGTTTCCGTAATACATGCAAC
This sequence comes from Sphenodon punctatus, assembly GCA_003113815.1. Classification (NCBI taxonomy): domain Eukaryota; kingdom Metazoa; phylum Chordata; class Lepidosauria; order Sphenodontia; family Sphenodontidae; genus Sphenodon; species Sphenodon punctatus. The sequence continues at coordinate 1,822,767 of QEPC01003318.1, forward strand.
ATCTGCAGCTTCATCCAGGATCAGGTCCTGGATTACTGGGGCCTTATTTGCCATGGACCTTGCATTTAGCAGCATCAAGCCCACACAGGCAGACCTTAGATCCTGCTCCTCATTCACCTCAGGGCTCTTTTGATCTCCACAAGGGACCTGGGTCCCCTGGGAGCTCTAGCCACACACCCCCGTGGACCATATCGTCCCCGCCCCAGGATGACCCCTTCTCCCTTCCCGTCCACAACCCCCTCACCACTTCCCTGCGCCAATGCATCCCAGCTGGAGTGCACAGGGGCAGGGAAGCTGGTTTTAATGTTTCCCAGGCAGCTGTATTCACTAGAGTGCATCCAGCTGCTTTGGGGAGGATTAAACCTTTGGCCTCACTTCCCTGCATCCGAGTCGGGGTGCGATGGGGAAAATCCGCCTTCTTTACTGAACCCAAGCCCATCCACACATCCTCCCTCCGCACTAATCCCCAGTCTCCACATCCCTGTCTTCCCATTAATCCCTAAACAGCCCCTTCCTCCCCCAACTCACCCCAGCCCCCCATATTCCCTACTAGCCTCCAAACACAACACCCCTTTCCTCCCCATTCAGCTTCAGCCCCCACCTCTCTCTCTCTCCATTAACCCCAAATAGTCCTTCCCCAGCCCCCACACCCATTTCCCCCAATAATGCCATCCTTCTAACCTCACCTGCTCCCCCCCACTGTCCTCTACCCACCTGGTTCCAGTTCACCTGCCCCCCATGCCCTCCTCTTGTTCAACTGGTACCGTGAGACAAACTACCTCCCTTGCCCTCCTATTTACCCCACCTAGGCTAACCTGCCCCCCCTGCCCCAGCCATACTTACCCCCACCCCAGCTAACCTGCCCCCCGAACCTGAGTCATCCTCGTAACATTGCTCTGATGACAGTATTTATTAGGGGTGGGAAACCGGTAGAATCCGGTATCCGATAATGCCGGTATCGGGCGTACCGGCATTATCGGATTCGGCCCGGTAATCCGGCCCCGGTACCGGATTTCAGTGTGCCGGTTTTTTTATATTGCAGCCATTTTTAAATGGCTGCAATGTAAAAAAAA